>CM035173.1:67446465-67643606 GCA_020205615.1 Panax quinquefolius | reverse complement strand
ATTAATAACTATATCTTTTTACCATCCTTGCATCAAATTCACTGATGATATAAAATACATTTTGATATTTCAAATCAATTTCTGTCTAGCCAAAATAATTAACATAGACATATTAAGAATAGTTCTTTTAAAAATCCATTGGTTCCAAAAGTTGAACCAATTCATTCATTTTCAAAATGCGTATACTTAAGCACGATTTCAATAAACTTTGAAATCTAGCATAGCTAGATGATTTGGAATATCCTATTTCTCCATCTTCCTTCATTGTCTTACTTGCAATAATACTTAAATCTTCTTTAACACCTTCAATATTAAGTCCACTGAAAATACTTCACTTTCAGTCTAAACATTCCTATACCTTAGTACAGTCCATCGACTTACCACACATTATGAGTTTAGGAACTTGCCACAATAATATGAATTTAAGAACTATCCCAGACAGACCATAGGCGTCCATTCGCTGAGAAGTTCAAAAACCTACCATATCATTATGAGTCACTTAACGCATTATAAGTATGAGTTTCAAGAACTCGCACCTACCTTATCGTTCTCTACCTATCAAGTATATACATGAGAAAAGATTCACCTTCTCGTTATATACATCTTGACAGCGCGACCAATTCCAATGATTATCACTGTAATAAGCTACGCAGTTATTACACTAAGCACAAACCTCTGCCCATAACAAGAGTTCATACAACTCAGCTATCACATGAGTTCTCAATTGAAAATTTTCAACTTCTAAATTTCACTTTACTTAATACAAATTTTCTTTAATTCGTATGCTATCCTTCATAACTCAATCTGAGTTATTCTTCTCGTACTACTTCATAGTACCGTTCATTCACAGCATTAGCTATAAATCATTCATCATTTAACAGCTCATCTATTACTACGATTTACTATGATCACGTGGTGATCTTCTTATCCCTCTCTCTACGATTATAGTCTTAGGTACTCTTACCTAAGATTTATAACCTATCAACTCTAATACCAACTTGTAACGCTCGGAAATCCAGTCTATCTTCACACCCAGATTCTAGTATATCATTCATCCAAACATACATCATTATATACTGAAATATTACAACATACATTCTAATTTCCCAAGTTCTAAAACCTTATAACTCCTTTCATTACAAATAATGATAATTACATTATTCTTTACATCTTATATGAGTGACTTTCATCTGCCACTAAGGATACATAACAGTTCATTAAACTAATCTAAAGTTCAATTTCATCTTTCAACATTACAAGTCTTCAATTGATCTTCTCGCTCATTCACATTCAGAATGGCACTTCATCTGGATACCGTCAGCTTGATCTTTACGGGATCCTTAATTTCTTCTAACATCGTTCGCTAAATTTTTTTTTCATTTAAAGCAAGTGTGAGCATTCAATTGCCCAACAAGTCATAACAGTTGAACAAACAACTTTAAGAATTCAAACATTCCTTTAAAACTTCGATAACCGAACAAAGGTTATGAAGCAGCTTGAATAATAGGAATAATCTCGATTCCTATCATTTTAAAACATTATTCACATGCACTTTGAAATACTTTCATTCTTCTACCTTTTTCATACACATCCTATCTGGCTAGAATCATTAGCAGAGACTTAATAATAACGAATCATGTATAGACAGAGCATTCTCCTATTGAACAGTTCAATCACAAAATAGTTCATCTCATAGAAACACCGAAGTGTTCACATTGTGGCACAAGACCTCATACATTCTACCACCTTGTACAAATATCGCACATTCGCACATAGACAAAACTTCTCAAGGTCAACATCTAATAAGTTTAAGAAACTAGCATTCATTTAGAATATGAATGAAGTTCGGAAACTTGCCTTACGCATAGCTATAGTCTACGCTGAACTGTTCATTCCAATTCCTATATAACACATAAGAAGAAAACATAAACACCAATTAGTCATATACTTGACTTACACATTGGTTTACTTAACTTTACTTCTTAGGGTTCGCGTTCTTGCAGCCTAAGTTTACGCAACCACTTTCATTACCATTCTATGGCTTCATGACACACGGAGATGTCTTACTTATACGTTCATCATCTTTGATGTTTTACATTCTTATCTTCTTCTTCTAACTTCTCTAGGACTCATCACACATCGCTTCTCTGCTAGTAGTCCATATGGTACCCTGAGTGGTTGCCCACAAACAACCAACAAACAAGTTCCCGTCTCATCTACACTGCCATCATAGTGAGTTAGATCGGTTGCCAGTTTCGTATATACCTTCACTCTCTAAAGGAATTGTTTAGCCCAACTCCCATATGTCAACCATCAAAGGTTACGATTGTACCATAACCTAAACGTATCTTATCTTATACGAACTATTAAACTATAATGATCGTTAAGTTAATCTCATATCCCTTTTGGCTTTTTGACAACTAAATGCAATACCTCAGGATTCATTCTTCTCCGACTCACATTTGGCTTTCATTAATCTTATTACCATTCGTTACGGCTTTCTCGATGATTCAAATCTTACTTACTACCTTCGTTAATGTCTATGTCATACAACTAGGGTATACATAGAACGTTCGTCCAACGCAAATACGATTCACGAGGATCGTTTACGTATTCAACGTTCACGTTTCTTATCTCTTAACCTCTCATTCAACCTTTATTCAAGGTTTTAATCATCCCATGAACCCCATGTTCTTTATTCTTTCTTAATGTCAAAGTCATACCGTTCGTTGTATGCTAAGATCGATCGTTCATCGCAACAACGTTGTGTTCACAGCGTCTATACGCTTTACACTTATCTATCATTACCACAACATAACATCGAAATGTTATTCATTACTTTCGTCACTCAACATCTAAGGAATCACAACCATAGCAATCCCTCACGTTCGTTCATCGCGACTACGGTCCCTGGATATCGGTTACAAAATCTACCGCTTAAATTCTCTGCCTTTTAATCTTGTTTAATCTTTCCATTCAACATTTACCAAAGGTTTAAATTACTTGATTAAGTGTTACATTAGGTGAACTACATGTTCATATTTATTTCTTGCACATCCCCCAGTAATTGAGCACTTAAAAGCTCATCACTGGTTTTTACGCTACACCGGCGTCGCGACGCCGATTCCCTCTTTATAACCCACGCTGTAGCGCCACTCTATAGTGTCCAACTGCCGAGGCTGGTGCTTCAGTGCCGCCTCCCAATGCACATCTCGCGCCGCGGCACCGAGCTTTAGTTCTTAAAATTTTTCTAAGTATTGAATCTGTTTTGAGACGCTTACTTCCAGATCTCATAACTTCTTCGTTATAACTCGAAACGAGGTCGTTCTAAAGCCATTCCCTTCCTTATCTTATGTACTTTAATACCTCTTAGATAGAACTTCATTCTGAATCCATTAACGTACCATTCAATGGGCTTGATATTCACCCTTTGCTCGTTTTACGTTTTTAACGCTCTTCGTTCGCTCGTCCGTAATTTGGTCATTCAAACTCAGAACTCGTTCGTTCTTGAGTCCACGACTCACGTTTTCTACATTCTCTTACATTCTTATGAAACCCTACACATTCGGATTCACTTGTTAACTTTCTAGATTCTCGTTCGTCTTTTACAAAATTTTCGCCATAACTTCGTTATAGCTCAGTTTTAATCAGTTCTTCATGAATGTTTCTATCGTTCCTAACCAAGCAAAAAGCAACTAACTTATACGCGATGGTTTTAAATTTTTCCATCAACAAAAATTATCCTACGATGGTTTTAAATTTGTCCATCAACAACGTTCTTCGTGTTCTTCGCGTTTTTCGTTCGTTCTTCATTTGTAATCGACAGTTTGGATTACGATTTCACTTTTTATTTGAATTTGATGTTATAGAACACCATTCCTTACTTATTTCACCCACTCATTCATATAATCCACTCGGATCATTCTAATTCATTACAAATCTTACACTTCCTTAAGAAATTTATTTACTAAACTTCAAATTCTTATTTTCTTTATTTCTCATGATTTCAACCATATGAAATCATCCCTAACATCATCTACTTCTTATTCTCATTAAGTTATGTTTTAAACATACACAAATTGAAGAAAATTTATTAAAAGCTAGGTTTTCGGATGACCTCTCTTCTTTAATCTTCATTTGGCCCCCAAACCTCCTTACTATTTATGACTTAAGCACTAAGTTAACTTAGCCCTTAAGTTTACTTACTCCTTAAGTTTACTTAGCCCTTAAGTTTACTTACCCCTTACTCCACCTCCTTACTATTCACGAAATTCAGCCTGTAAGTTTTGTGGTTCCGTCTTCCAGGTTTCGTCTGACAGTTTTAAAATCTACAATTCCCGGAATCCAAATATTTTTGGATATTTCGTCTTTCCTTTACCGATTAACTTTTACGTATTCTTCGGATTTTCGAAAAACTAAAATACAATTTTTGGTGTCAAGCGTTTTCCTTCATGTTTTCCCCTTACGTAGCTAAACGAATGAAAAGTACATAACAGTACTTTTCGTCGTCTTTATTTCGTCCTATTTTTGCATGTTTTTCGAAAAAAAACTTTTATCGACTTACTTAACTTTTCACGATATATTATCATCAAATCTTTCGACAAAATGTCATTTCAACATACCGAACTCTTGGAATGGCTTAGGTTATTCAAACTCTAACCCTTAGGGTTTCATCGGGTGAATAGTGCCTATTTCGTATTTTTTCCGAAAATATTTTGTTCCCGGAAAATTTTTATTTTCGTCTTGAAAATTCTAACTCGTTCAATCTAGCTCGTAGCCAGAATCCTCCCGTATTATAATCATCCTAGGTTCTAGAACGATTAATAAACACATAACACAAAATATTATTAATAAAAATTCTTTTTATTAATAACTAATTCTTTAAACTTAAATTCTGGAAAAATCCGAATTTTCGGGTCGTTACAACTTCTGATTCTGGTGTGATTTCATTCTAACTATGCACCATATTTATAGGGAAATGCTAGCCCACCATTTCGAAAAAATTCACATACGCACACTTTTGAAAAATAATGCAGCACACCTCATTTGAAACCAAGTTTTTCAAAGCCAATTTCCTTACTCCACCATTTAACACATGTTTTTTCTTTTTAAAATAAAAGAATTCAAATTCAATTTGAAAACTAATTCAAATTCAATTTGATCTTCTTCACTCCATTTAATTCAATGCCCAAAAATACAATAATATTACCATTTAAATTACTATTATATTATCACATTATATTATGATAATGTAATATTATAATAATATATTTAAATAAATATACCATCGGAGAAGATAAATATGGTTTCATAGAAAATATAATAAACTTCCGACAATTATCTCATTCTAAAATTCCTCCATTTATATCAAAATTTAAAGAAATAATTACTTATCAAATTCATCAATTATTTACAATTCTTAAATAATTATTTCAAATTAATATTATAGATTCACAATATTGATAACCAGATCGTTTCTCATGAAAGAGGGGGCTTTCCGATAAGGATTTCTCCTTACTGGCGCGCAATTATATGACCTAACCCCTTTCCTCGACAGAATTTTTTAGACATTATCAATAATGCTATCCAATAATATTAATTCAATAATATAAGTTAATGTATCGTGAAAAATATCGAATAAATAATGTAAACTACTATTCAATTATCACTGTAGCAATTATTGCATCAATAATATGAAAAACTGTGCACTTTTACTTTATCATTTATTGAGTGAATTCTTACGTAAGAATCAATAATTAGAAATATTGTGCAATACCGTGTGCCACTGTGCAACCACGCATATTACTGTACTTTTATCACCGGGTATTTCAACATTTTTTAATGTTAAAAGGTTTGCAGCTATTTTTTATAAAAAGGTTATTTCTGTTGCTTTCTATATCCGACAGTTATTCCGTTATGTGGTCCACCAATGATTGTGCCATCGTACGGAGATTCCCAACAAAATGAATATTCCCCGACCAAAAGGAATATTCCCCAACAAAATGAATATTTTACGACCACTTGTTTACTTTGTAAAATTTGCACATTTCACCCATAACTAAAGCATTATATCCAGTCAACACCTTATTATTCAAAAATAATAATTTGAGAAATTAAATCTTTATTCATAAAAATTTGGGGTCTTAGAATCTCCCCTTCTTATGAAATTTTATCCTCAAAATTGATGTACGTACCTAGTATGTGACGCCCCCAAAACAGGTATACATCACCCATCTTGAGTCGCCAAATACATGGTACAAAATATAATTAAAAACTTAATTATACAACTGTCGTGTAAAATATGATAAAACATAATATTGTCATCTAGACAATATCCACACTCAATGGAGTCCTCGTTACATTTATTGTCACACTATTTAACAGAATAGTGAGGACTACTAATGCTATCATCTGGACCGTCACTCCGTTCCCCGACTAGTCCCGACTACGTTCTCATTTCCTGAAGAGAACAATGAAAGCAAAAGGGTGAGCTCAACTAGCCCAGTAAGAAATATTATGACTAAGATAATGCAAAATAAATTATCATTAGCCTATAACAGTGTTAAACTGATACAATATAACAAACATCAAGTTTAACTGCAGCGGAACAAGTAATCCATTAGAAGAGTCAAGTAGAGAATAAAATCTACTATATTCTATGATTTAAAAGGTTTTTCATCACTTTTATCGTTGGGACTCAGCTTAACAAATAATCCACATCATCGAATCACCCCTGCACTACGTCCAAGGATATTCTTTAGTATCACGACCACAATTTATCCATGCACTACGAGCCAATTATATTTGTGTATTCATTAATGGTCATGATCATGCCAACAACTGTCCATCAATGCAGTACGGGCCAATGAGAACTTTTACCACATCATTTGTAACATTACAGTCATGATTATACCGAATAATCCCTGGTCATAATCATACCAAGTCCATCTATGCACTACAGGCCACATATAACTTTCAATATAATATAAATATGATGATGATGACAATGAAATTGGAATTCAATAAAACAAGTTCAAGAATAAATTTTTAAAAATTTATAATCTAAGTTATCCAGAAATCAATAAAGTCCAAATTGTCAACATGATACTTCTTTGTAGAGTAAACTTCAAGAATGCTCAGAAGAATATTTTCATGAAAAGATACTGGATGAAGCGCAAGTATCAAGGATATTCCACTAATTTCATGGAGTATAGAAGCCAAAACTTTAACCAATTGAGTATAATAAAGAATGAAATAACAAAAGAATTCACCAGGCATGCGATAGACCGCATAGACAGGCTATTCCAACAGGATAATAAATAATGGAACCAGGTCATGCGTAAACGCACAGACATGATATTCCAACAAAATAATAAATAATGGAACCAAAAGTCACGCGTAATTCGCACGCAGACGGATATTCCAATGAAATAATAAAGAATGGAATAATGTAAGAATTCACCATGCATGCGATAGAATCGCTTGCATGCGGTGTTATTCCAAAAATAATAAAGAATAGAACTAGGTTTAGCGTAATCCGCATAGACTCCATTCCAATAGAATAATAAAGAATGGAATAATAGAAGAATTCACCATAAATGCGATAGATCGCACAAACAAAGTTATTCCAATGTAATAATAAAGAATGGAACCAGTCGGCGTAATCGCATTTTACGATGATATTCCAATGATTAATAAAGAATGGAATAACAAAAGAATTCACCATAAATGCGATATGAATCAAATGCATGAAGTTATTCCAATGAATAATAAAGAATGGAACCAGTGTCTAGTGTAATCCGCATGCATGTGATATTCCAATGTAATAATGAAGAATGAAATAACAGAAGAATTTCACCATGTATGCGGTACTTCGCATAGACAAGTTATTCCAACATAAAAATATAGAATGAAATAATAGAAGCTCTCTTCTTGAATACGAAAGAAATAATACCCCTTACCTTATAATAAAGTTGGATACTGGAATAGAGAGGTAGCAGACTTCTCTTCTTCTTTCTCTCTATAATTTCTCTCTATAATAATTGCTCTATAGCTTTAGTGAATTGATGAGAAATGAAGGAAGAATGAGCTTCTATTTATAGAAAAATATAGTTTCGATAATTGCACGTTTTGGGGCTCAAAAATTACATCTGATAATACCTCCAACTTTTCTTTCATTTTAATTTAGTCTTACGAACTATTATCAAATTTGCACCACCTCCCCTAATAGTAAATAATGTGAATCAATAGTTCAATCATGTGAATCAATAGTTATAATCATGTGAAAATACGAATTACAGTATAGTACCTTCATCAATACCTCCATTTTTAACTTAGTCATGCAAGTATTATTAATCTTGAACCAACTCCCCTAATAGTAAATGAATGTGAATCAATAGTACACATATGTGAACAAATTGTTATAATCATGTGAATCAATAGCAATTAATTGCACATTTATTCGATTAATTACCCGATTGGTCAATATAACCTCCAGACATCAGTTATTATCGAAATAAATATCGATTTCCACTAACACTAACAATCCCAACACAATGGAAATATTTTTCTCAAAAATTTCATTTTTGAAATTTTGAAGTTTGACTTTTTCCAAAAAAGTCAACTGTTAACTTTTTTTGACCAAAAAGTCAACCCCAACAAATTTTGTGTTTATAGTCTATTTCTACTAATTTCATCGTTCCGGACTCAAATATCACGTCCGCGTCTCCAAATTCAACTTCAAACTCAACTTTCATTTTTAATAACATTCATCATTAATATTATAACTCACAATATTTAACAACCAGGTCGTTTCCAGGAAAGATGGGGCTTTCCAATAAGGATTTCTCCTTATTGGCGTGCAATTAGGTGACCAAACCTCTCCTTGTCAGAACTTCTAGACATTTTAAATTATGTAATTTAATAATTTGAATAACTTTGTTGTATCAATTATTGATTTAATAATATATCATATTATGCAGATGATACTGTGACAATAATCGAATCAATAATATAAGAGATACGATGCATCAATTACTATAGCAGTAATTGAGTATAACTGAGTGACTTCTTACGTAAGCATCAATAATCAATACCGTGTGCTACTATGCAACCACACGTATCACTGTACTTTTACTACCGGGTAGTTCAACAGTTTTTAACAGTAACACTTTCGCCGTTATTTTTATAAAAAGATAATTATGTCATTTTCTTACTACGACAATACTTCCGTTATGGGGTCAACCAATGATTGTGCCGTCGTACGGATATTCCCCGACAAAAAGAATATTCCCCGACCAAACGAATATTTTATAACAACTTGCGTACTTTGCAAAAAAAAAATCACATATCACCCTTAACTTTAACCCTTTATCAATTTAACCATTTATGAAATAAAATAATAATTATAAGAAAATTGAATACTTTTATTTCATAAAATTCGGGGTCTTACATAGTATGTCGAAGAGGTAAGGATACCTTCCGTAAAGGTGATATGGAAAAATCACGATGCAGAAGAAGCAACGTGGGAGTTAGAAGAAATGATGAAAAAGAATTACCCTCAATTGTTTGAGTAATATTTTTTTTTGCGAGATTCTGGGGACAGAATCCTTATAAGGGGGAGAGAATGTAACACCCCAGAAAATCGAACCTTTTGTAAATACTTTTAATAATAAATAAAATAATATTATTTATTATTATTACGTGTTGATAAGATGAATGTCATTTTATAACCTAGAAACATCGGAACGTCGTAGTATTTTAACTACGTGAGAGAATTAAAGTGTTTGATTTTCTAAGACGAAAATAAAAGCTTTCTGAGAAATTTTCTGAAAAACACTATTCATCATTTTCTGCTCGGAAATTATTTTTAAACTTCCAAGAAATACGTAACGTTATAATATCAATGTGAGATTGATTAGGTAATAATAATCTAAGTATGGAAAATGCAATATTTCGAACCAGTCAACACCTTATTATTCAAAAATAATAATTAGAGAAATTAAATCTTTATTCATAAAAGTTAGAGTCTTAGAACCTCCCCTTCTTATAAAATTTCATCCTCAAAATTGATGTACGTACCTAGTATGTCGAAGAGGTAAGGATACCTTATTTTTATATCCGATTCTAACTCCCAGTTCATTTCCTCAATATCATGTTTTTCCATAAAACTTTAACTTAAGGTATAACATTTGAGCGTAAGATATGTTCCTTCTTATCTATGATTTTAACAGGTACCTCTTCATACGTTAAATCTTATGCTATCTCGTTGGGTTCTAACTCAATAATGTGGTTCGGGTCTTTCACATATTTATGTAGCATGGATATGTGGAAAACGTTATGAACACGTGACTTACTTAGCGGTAAATCGAGTTTATAGGCCACATTTCCTACTCGGTCGAGGAATTCAAATGGACCAATGAATCGAGGGTTGAGCTTCCCTCTCTTCCTAAATTTTGTAACTCCTTTCCATGGAGCAATAAATAACAATACATGATCTCCAACATTAAATTCCACGTCCCTTCGATGAAGATCAGCATAACTCTTTTGTCGATCTTGTGAGGTTTGTATACGTTGCCGGATAATTTGAATCTTTTCCATAGTCATGCGTACCAATTCTGGTCCCAACAACGTTGCTTTACCTACCTCGTTCCAGCATACTGGAGAGCGGCACTTTCGTCCCTGCAATGCCTCAAATGGAGCCATGCCTATACTTGCTTGATAACTGTTGTTGTAGGAGAATTCCACCAATGGTAAGTACTTGTCCCAACTTCATTTGAAGTCTAGAACGCAGAGTCTCAATAGATCTTTAAGAGTTTGAATAGTCCTTTCTGATTGCCCGTCCGTTTGAGGATGATATGCAGAACTAAATCGTAAATCAGTACCCATAGCTTTCTATAAACTGACCCAAAATTATGAAATGGATCTTGGGTCTCGATCAGAAACTACAGATACTGGCATGCCATACAATCTCATAATCTCATTTATGCACATACGAGCAAGACGTTCAAGTGAATAAATTTCTCGTATAGGCAAGAAATGAGCAGACTTGGTTAATCTATCGACAATAACCCAAATTGTGACACCCCAAAATCCAGGTACTTCATTCCCACAGGATCTGGTGTTCACTTAATCAAGCATTCATATCTAACTACCCAATCACAATAAAATTGGATAAATAAAACCTTTCCCATTAAAGGGTTACATAATAAAATCTCCCAGGTTATCTAACCTTTAAATACAATCATTCAAATGCGAAAATTAAATAAACTTCATTAAAACCAAGTCTAAGATCATCATAATAAAAGTCTAAAGTAAAAATTACAAGTCTTCATCATTTGTACATTTTTCCCTTTCCTTTGCTAGTCGAAGGTTCATCTACCTTCTCTTCTTTAGCTGCAATGAGTTTATAAATATGCAAGAGTGAGCAAAACAATTGCTCACTGGATATAATAGAGAATCAACAAGAGTATAACAATAATAACTGCCAATAATAGGTTCATCAAGATTGCACAGTACTCTAACAATGAAAATCAGATATTGGAATCCAAAATATGAAATATACATCACTGAGGGTCATAAGACCATGAACTACGCCCACAGTTGCAAGTAATCTTTCAACTCCAACTTTAACAATCATAAGACTATAAGGACCTCGTACTTAGGGGGATCAGCCCGTCGTACAATGTATTGTGCACAAACATTTTAACTCTACGCGTAAGTTAACCCCTAATCATAACAATAGGGTTGTCCATCTCAGTATTTAGAGTACAAGTCCACACCAAAGGAAGTTTGGTTTGGATAAGCTTTCAAGGTAATTTGGAATTCAACTAACATCAACTATGGATTAGTTGAATAAAACCAACATTATACTATAGAATAATCATGATTGAATCAATCATAGTAAACTAAAGTCATGCTTTAGGAATAATCTAAGAGCATACAATTTGAATAGCTACAACACCTTGCTTGAACAATACTAAGCCAAGGTTAATTAAAATTGAATACTAAGCATGCATAGCAATTTGATTGATAAAAATGTTCAACATTAGAATATATAAATTTTGCATGCTAAACAACAAGTTAAATACAAGAATAACTTGCTCAAGAATAACGTACATCATTATATCATAATCGAATTGAAAACAGTAGTTTGATTAACAAGATAATAGATTAGAAAACTTGCTCAATGTAAAAAGAGAGTTTAGAAAACTTGCCTTGTTCGTAGATTAAACCGAACAATACGAATCACAATATCCTATAAACATATGTCATCATGACATAGTTAGCCATTACCACTTTACAACATAACAAAGTACGTTCATCATGTAAATATTAGATTTTTAATCACATAATCAAGTTATAACACAAGTTAATCGTTAATAACATACTTATTCATAGTATACAAATACTAAAATCAACATTTTACAGTCCTATTATCATCACATAACAATTCCTTAAAATTTCGAGTACAAAATCAACACTGTCAGACCATTTTCCTAACTTCACACACGATGCACAGTATGAGAGCATATGCACATGAGTGAACAATGAACAAACAAAGGTATAAAAGCCCGCATGGCATGGTAATAGGCGTGAAACTAACAACTTTGTTGATCATGGCGCTACGTATGTGAATCTCATTTAATTGATAGTTTTGAAGATAGTGCGAGGAAAAAGCTAATTTTGGCCTACAAGCTCGTTTCTAACAGACTAAATAGCATATAATTCATACAAAAACTTTATGTAAACAAAATTAAAGAATTCCTAACATGTTTCTATCCATACAACAACATAAACAACAAATTTAGCACATTCAATTTCAACTGTTTTGATAAAACTCACTTTTGATATTTCAATGAAAATCAACACTGTAAATTTTGTTTTTCAACCAAAACCATTAATTCAAAGTATCTTTATCAATAATTATACATACACTATCAAAATAAATGGTCAATTTATCAACTAAACAACTAATTAACCCTCAATTTCTACTTTAAGCTAAACAATATATATTCACAAAAACTCTCTGTAAAAAAATTTTCTTCACAAATTACATACATATCATCAATTCATTGATTATAATCATATATATCTTATGAAAATAACCTTATAACACCAGTTTATCACATGAATACACATAAAATCAACAATTATCTTATCACAAGAATTTTACAGAAAAATAGGAGAAAGCTAAAACTTTTAAAACTAAAAGAAATAAGAGAATACCTTAAAGAAGATGATATGGCTATTCCTTTCTATTCTCAAGCCTCTCCTTCTCCAATCTCTAGCCTTTCTTCCTCTCTTCTCTTCTTCTTCTTCTCTTCTTCTTCTCTGAGTTTTCTTTTCTTCTTTCTAACCTCTCTCCTCTATCTTACGTCTTAACAAATAACGTATATAGAATATAATATATATATTGATTATATAATATAAATATAAAACATATAATCGATGCTCCAGGTTAAAATTTTTTGAAATCAAAAGCCATAAGGCTTCTTTGGTTACTAACTAAAAAAAAACCCATTAATCCTTACACCTTGTTTGGTAAAACACAATTATATTAAAGACTTAATAGGCCTTAGGCCTTGTTTGGCAAAACTGAATTAAACTCCCTTAATTATTTTAGTAACTCCTTTATAACAAGGTTATTTGCCACACTTTAAATTCAATTAAATTAATTCTAAAAACAATTTATTACATCACTTTAACACATAACTCAATACCATAAAATTATAATTTTCTATATAATTATAACTTTATTTAATCAAATAACACATCCTTTTAATTTACAATTTCAAATAAAAGAATAATAACTCAATTAATCAAACTCTCTAACTTAATAATTAAATTAAATTAGCATAAAATAATTAATTTCCTAAATTATTTACTTAACAAATAGTTAACCAAATTGAATCAAATTTGAACAATTATTCAATTAACAATAACCACATCCATTAAATACTTAAATAATTCAATAAATATTTAATATAATAATTAAAAATTCTGGAATGTTACATCATTCCCTCCTTACAAGGATTCTGTCCCCCGAATCACAATTCAAATAATTCATTCGTCACATTCTCCCCTACTTACAAAGATTTTGTCCCCAGAATCGAAGACATAGATTAAACAAATAACTCAGGGTAATTTTTCATCATTTCAGCTTCGAGTTCCCACGTGGCCTCTTCGACATTGTGGTTCCTCCAAATTACCTTCACAGAAGGTATCACTTTATTTCTGAGCACTTGTTCTTTCCTGTCGACTATCTGGATGGGAACCTCTTCATAGGACAAGTCTTTCTCAAAGTGCAATGGTTCGTACTCGATCACGTGCTTGAAATCACACTTATATGGTCGTAACACCGAAACATGAAAAACATTATGAATGTTTTTCAATTCTGGAGGTAGAGCTACCTTGTAAGCCACCTCTCCAACTCTTCGCAGCACTTCGAAGGGTCCAATAAACCTCGGGCTTAATTTCCCCTTTTTACCAAACCGAATTTTTCCCTTCCAAGGAGAAACTTTTAGAAATACGTAATTTCCTACTTCAAATGCACGATCTTATTCGTGTTGATCAAGATATTTCTTATTCTGCATCTTGAAAGTATCAATCTTGTTCGGATGAATTTGACAACCTCGGCGATTTGTTGTACCGATTCTGGTCCTAACGATTAACGTTCACCGACTTTCATCCCAAAGACAAAGGAGTTCTGCACTTTCTGTAGTATAATGCTTCGTAAGTGCGGCATCTTGATGCTAAGCGTGATAACTGTTATTGTAGGAAAGTTCCACCAATGGTAATTGTTCATCCCAGCTCCCTTTGAAATCCATGACGCATGCTCTCAGCATATCTTCTAATGTCTGGATCGTTCTTTTGCTTTGGCCATCTGTTTGCGAATGATATGTCGTACTCATTCGCAACTGTGTTCCCATACATTCCTGTAGTCTCTTCTAGAAGTTTGATGTGAACCTCGGATCCCTATCTGACACAATTGACACCGGAACTCCATGTCTTGCAATGATCTCTTTAACATATAACCTTGCCATCTGATCAAGATTGAATCTAATCTTCATTGGCAAAAAGTGTGCAGATTTTGTCAATTTGTCCACTATCACCCAAATCGCATCGTATCCTTTCTGAGTCATTGGGAGACCTACAACAAAATCCATTGTGATATGTTCCCATTTCCATTCCGGTATCTCCAACGGTTGAAGTAATCCGCTTGGTCGTTGATGCTCGGCATTGACTCTCTAACATGTCAAGCACCTTGCAACGCATTCTGCAACGTCTCTTTTCATATTTGGGCACCAAAAATGTCACCGCAAATCTTGATACATCTTCGTACTTCCTGGATGAATTTAATATCTCGAGTTATGAGCTTCTGTCAAGATATCCTCTTTAATATCTGAAATGCAATTTGGAACCCGATTCGTCCCTCGAATCTCAACATTCCATCGATGTCAACCTTGTATTTCACTTCTTTTCCCTCGACCACACTTTCTCTTATTTTTCTGCATTCCTCATCCTGCAGTTGAGAGTTCTTCACTTTGTCCACCAAAGTTTGACTGGCTTCCATCTGGTACAATTTCTTATTGGATTCTTTTGGAAATTTGATTTCCAACTCCAACCTTGACATTGATGTAATAAGCTCCTCATTATCAGTTAACAGCATCAACTTCTTTCTGCCTTTTCTACTCAAGGCATCTGCAACCACATTTGCTTTGCCTGGATGATAAAAGATCTCACAATCGTAATCCTTTATCAATTCTATCCATCTCCTTTGACGCATGTTCAGGTCTTTCTGAGTGAAAATGTAGTTCAGACTCTTATGGTCTGTGTAGATCTCACATTTCTCTCCGTAGAGATAGTGTCTCCATATCTTCAGAGTAAACACAACCGTTGCCAACTCTAAATCATGAGTCGGATACCCTTTTTTCGTAGTCTTTCAATTTCCTTGATGCATACGCGATGACTTTGCCATTTTGCATAAGGACACACCCTAATCCCTTGTGTGAAGCATCACTGTACACCACAAATTTTCCTGTATTATCTGGTAATGACAACACAGGTGCCATACTTAACTTCTTTTTCAATTCCTGAAAACTTTCTTCACACTTCTCCGTCCAAACAAATTTTACAGATATCCTCGTCAAATTTGTCAATGGAGTGGCAATTTTGGAGAAATCCTGGATAAATCGTCTGTAATTCCCTGCCAATCCCAAGAAACTTCTTACTTCTGACGGAGTTCTTGGTTGTTCCCAATTTATCACAGCTTTGACCTTTGATGGATCCACTGAGATTCCATCTTGTCAATTACGTGCCCAAGAAATTGTCCATGTTCCAGCCAAAATTCACATTTAGAGAATTTCACATACAACTTTTCTTTTCTTAGTGTCTCCAGCGTTAGACGTAAGTGTTCCACATGTTCGTCTTGAGTTTTAGAGTACACCAGAATATCGTCGATAAACACCACCACAACACCCTGTTCATCAAATCCATGAACGCTGCAGGCGCGTTTGTCAAACCAAAAGACATCACCAAAAATTCGTAATGTCCATACCGAGTTCAGAATGCCGTCTTCGTTACATCCTCCTTTCTTACCTTCAGTTGATGATACCCACTTCTCAAATCTATTTTTGAGAAATATCTAGCACCCTTCAATTGATCAAACAAGTCATCTATTCTCGAAAATTGATATTTATTCTTAATAGTAACTTTGTTTAACTCCCTATAATGAATGCAAAGACGCATTGATCCATCCCTCTTCTTTACGAATAACATCGGTGCTCCCCACGGTGACACACTCGGCTGAATGTATTTCCTGTCCAACAGCTCCTGTAGTTGTACCATTAGTTCTTTCATCTCCACCGGAGCCATTCTGTACGAAGCCTTCGATATCGGAGCGGTTCCTGGCGCTAAGTCGATTACGAACTCAATCTCTTTGTCGGGCGAAAGTCCTGGTAAGTCCTCCGGAAATACGTCCACAAACTCCCTAACTACTAGTATTTCTTCCAGTTTTGCACCCTTCTTCTGAGTATCGACTATGTAAGCTAAATAACCCACACAGCCTTAACTCAACAACTTCTTAGCCTGCATAATCGTCAGACATCTCATTTGTCTAGGCGATTTGCTACCATTGAAAACTACCTTTGACGGAGTCATAAGGTTTACATATTTCTTTTGGCAGTCAATTATTGCTCCATAATTGAACAACCAATCCATTACCAAAATAACATCAAACTCTCCAAGCCTAATCGAAATTAAATCTACCATCAAGATATTTCCCTTAATGTTCACCCTACAGTTCTTGTATACGAACCTAACAGGAATTACTTCCTTATTCGCGATTTCTATGTTTAAAGGGAAATTCAATTCTTCACTAGGCAATCCTAACCTCATAGCGAATTCATTAGATATAAATGAGCAAGTAGCACCCGAATCAAATAATACATAAGCGTCAATATCATTGATCGGGATAATACCCTACACCACATCCTTTGATTGCACAAAGATCTCTTGCATACCATGTTGAAGGTTACGCCATGGGCTTATTTGTTGTTATTGGTCCTGAATAGCCAACGCACCTCCACTAAAAGCATTTCCTTGCTCCCATTTGTCTCACCGGATCTCTTCTTAGGGCATTCACGAGCAAAGTGATCCTTGGATCTGCGTGAAGCACACATTCTTCTTAGCTTGAGTGCAATTTGGGCGATGTGACCCTCCCGCCACAATTGAAGCATACTCGTTTCCCCAAAGAACACACTCCCTTATGAAACTTTTACACGCAACACATGCTTCAAACTTCTTCTTTTCTTTGGTTTCTTTCTTGATTTCCAGCTCCTCCATTCCCATTCCACTTCCTCTTGAGTTTTTACCATTACTACTAATTACCACCACTCTGTTAGGTTTGTAATATTCAAGAACGCAATCATATTGCATAAAATAAGCGAGCGAGATAAAATCGAGTTTAAAAATTTTACAAACCATATACCCTGATCACCCTTTATGCACAATTATTAATTAAACGAAAAGATGAAGGACAAGAATTATACCCTTGAAGATCTCGAGCTTCCTCAGTACAAGTTCACCTCGATCCTTTTCGCGTTCTCAACTTGAATCCACCGGTTTGGTTCCTTCTTTTGATCAACATCACCACCCAAAATGTTTGGCCTCTAAAGGTGATCCACCAAGGAATAATAAGAATTCAAGAAGATGGGTATTTGGCTCAAACCCTAGTTTTCTATCTCTATAGAAAAGAGAACGTACTCTCCAACAAATTGGAATTATTACGTATGTTGTAAAAAGTCAACAACCCCACACCCCATAATAAGACTCCTCTTATTTATAGATGTGGGCAACCCACCTTAACAATTAAGGAATTGGGATTTATTTAATTAATTAAATTTTTTAATTAATTAAGCTCCCTAATCTTATTAGGGATAATTAATTAAACTCATTTAACTAATTTTCCTTCCTAATCCAATTAGGAATAAATGAGAGTACTTATATTAAATTAATTCCTAAACACTTTTAGAAATTAAAATAATAATAATTGTAATAATATTAATAAGACTCCTTTTATTAATTTATATTTAATATTTCTAAAATATTAAATAATAAATATTAAGCTATTTAATTTATTCTATCACCATAGATTAAATTAAATATACATAACATATTATTATGATTATGCCATTAACTTCCTAAATAATTATTCTTCCTTTTATGGTGTGACCCTTTAGGTTCTCCATATTAAACCTATTGTGAATAAATCAATTAGAACAATTCTAATCTTATTTAAATAAATAAATTAAACAATTAATTTATTTAAATAAATAATATTTATTCTACAATAGGGATAAGCCTCCTAATGATCAACGATCAACGACTTTACAGATAATATAGATTTCAACATTAATCATTAAAGAACCTTTGAGTAAATAGTTACCAAATACAATTCAATCCTTCCACCATACAATGTCCCAATTAAATATAAGACATGGAATTATCATCAAGTCTTATTTTATTTAATTATATGTATTTCGATTCTTAAATGCACAACTCAAATAATGCAAATTAGAAACTCCTTTCTAATTTCATTACGCCAACCAAGGACTACTGGGTTGTCATTTATCGAATCACATAGGACATTTCTCTTCTTTTATTAGAAGTGGTAGATTCTTTATTGATCATACATTATCTCTATGTACAACTTATTATACCCAAGCATACCTTTGATATACCGTAAGGGTCTTAAGGAATAAGTCAAAGTATAACTCATCATACACAAGATACTATGATGATCTCAAGTCCAAGGATTACTTGTACTACTATCACTACAGAATTCCTATTGACAAAAAGTAAAACTCCATTAGGTATTCCTTAGCGAGCCACGCGTTCGATGAACTTATTCTCTAATAAGCACCTACATACTTGCTTTAGTGTCTCCACAAAATGATCATGAGATCAATCATCCTCATCCAACGAAAGCAACGAACGACGTATGTACCCGATCTACCCCGGATTCACTAATCCCCAATTTAGTAATCCAATGATTGGGAACTATTTTAGTTTTAAGCTTTCAAGAATTTAGATCTCATTAGAATGATCATCATCATTATTCTAAAAACATTTCTTAAAACTATGGGTTTATCACATATTATAAAACGACAAAGATCATGTAGATAATTAAAAGCTTTTAATAAATTAATACTTTTTATTAATAAATGAATAAGATTGTTACAAAGTATATGCTTTATCATCAAACATGATTGGCTTGTGTGCATACTACTTTCAATCTCCCACTTACACTAAAGCCAATCGCCATGGTATTTCATACCTTCTTCTCTAAGTGATGATTATCCTGTCATTGGATAAGCTTTAGTTAATGGATATGTAATGTTGTTCATGAGAGTCCACTATCTGTATAGTGATTTCCATTTTACAATGATTCTAATAATCAAATGAAAGTGCCACAACACATGTTTAGATCCAAGATGAGACTTAGGAACTATTCCTAGTTCGTAATGAACTTTGAATCCAAACAATCAACTTGCGACTTCATTTATAGCTATATACTTTGTCTTTATCACTAAACCAAAGAACTCTTTTGTTGTTTGGAACCTTTCCAATTCAACGCACCACTTTGTTCAAGATAACGCTTTACCTTAAAGTGGATTTTCTATCATCTTGGTGCAATACGAAAAACTTGAGTCCATTAAGCCCTCTAGTTTTAATTTAGACCCACCATGAATATGATCACATCCTTAGTGTCGGTTAAGCACTTTAAGATATTTTCAGCGACTCATAGTGAACTTCTCCGAATATGACCGATCAACATCGGTCTCGTACATTTCATTGCATACATGATTGTCACTCATGCGACCTCTCTTTTCAGGAGTCTATGGGGACTATTAAGAGAGATACACTCCATAGCTCATCGACATGAGACATCTCTTGGAGTTTGCCATGCTAAACGACTTTAGCATCAAATGAATATACATTCATTGGGTTAAGTCGAGCATCCTCTTAAATCTATCTATATAGATTTATATCCCCAATTAAGATACTCTTCCAAATCATTCATGGAGGAATGTTTAGACAACTTTATCTTTACTGATTGTAGCATTGGTATGTCATTCCTTATCCGTAGTATATCAACATATAGTACTAGGAATGTCACGATGCTCCCACTGACCCTTTTGTACACACTAGGTTCATTCTTATTTTTGATAAAATCAAACTCTTTTGATTGCCTCATCAAAACGAATGTTCCATATTTGAGAAACTTGCTTGATCCATTTCTCCGAGTGTCTACAACTCTTACCTCATCGTGTGTAACTAGATCATCATCTTCATGATCGTACCTCATCATCATCATCATCATCATCTATGATGAATCCATACCTCCTAGGTATCTTCATCTTATTCCAGATTTACGATTCGATTGTGGGTACAATAGCTCATCTCACTGTGTTCTTCTTATTTGACTTATAGTATTTTGTGGTTCTTGAACTCTTCAAGATCTATTATCCTCCCACTAGCCCCCTTCAACGATAAACACATTTATCTTAGAAGCGTGTGTTTCACAATAAACACCTTTTGCTAAGCGAGGATTATAGAACATATACCCTAAACTTACTTTAGGATGTCCCACAAATCAACACTTGTCAAATCTTGTCCCAAGCTTATCCTTTGAAACCTTTTTCACATAAGTTGGACAACCACTTATCTTAACATACTTAAGATTAGGAATCCTCCATGTCCATAACTTTTATGGAGTCTTGGGGCTGGATTTTTAGGTTAGCTTTTTCGTAGATATGTAGCTATTTCTAGGACATTATCCCAGAAGGATACTGGAATGTCGATAAAATCATTATGGACCGCACCATGTCCAACAAGGTACGATTTTTCATTCAGATACATCAATCAATTGTTGCGTATCAGGATGTGTCCATTATGAGAAAACCATTTGAGATGATCTAGAAACTTATTGCACAAGTATTTATTCCTTGATCTAATCAAAGAATCTTAATACATTGCCAATTTATTTCACTTACAATTCTTTGAACCTTTCAAATAATTCACACTTGTATTTCAACAAATACATACATTCAACTCTTTGAATAATCATCTCCTTTTCTTATACTAGTTTATTCAATTTGCAAAATTATTTTCACGTAAGTCAAGTATATAAAATCCATTAAGTAATATTCCAGTTCTATACAAAACATTATTATTATTATAAATAGAATAACAATTGTTCTTAAATATAATACCAAATATTTCATTGACCAACAATAAAATGGAAATAACGTTTCTAACAAGTACTGGAATACAATAACAACTTATTGACTTAATAGATTTGCCCGTAGGGATTGCTAAACATTAAGTTCCTATGGCTAATGTAGCAACCTTTGCTTCATTTCCCACAAATAGGATTACTTATCTTGTTTAACTTTCTACTTCTGCTTGGTCCCTTCATAAATCTATATTTATGATAACCAAAGTCGATATCCAATATCCAAGTAGAACCTTGACTTAAAGAAAAATTTATTTTAAATCTTGAACAAAATTGTATTTGTAACCGAAACTTCACTAAGCTTCTTTGGTTAGCCTCTGCAAGATGCTTCTCGCAGTTTCTTTCCAGTGTCCAGGCTTATTGCAGTGGAAGCAAGCTCCTTTGCTATCCGTATCAGTTTTTGTTCTTATTATCCTTTGTTTATGCCTTTCTATATACCTTCTTTGAATCGTTCTTCTTTTTAGAAGATCCTTTGGCCCCTACCAGTAAGACATGGTCTTTCTTGGTTGGAAAGTGACTCTCATCATTTTTCAACATGTTAAGCGAATCAACGAAGCTGATATCTAGCTTGTTCATATGAAAAATTCACAACAATTGTGAAAGGAGTCCGGAAGTGAGTGCAAGATCTAATCTTGGCTCAACTCTCCATCCATGACAAAACCAGTTGTCCTAATTGATCAATCAAATTGATTATGTTAAGAACTTTTGTCTGTACTATAGTGCCATTGGCCATTCTAGATCGGAAGAGCTCCTTAGATATCTGATATCTATCAGTCCTACTTTCCTCACCATCAACTACTTGATGTGCGGGGAATATAGTAGGAGCATCCATAGTATCACTTGTGGCGAAGCTTCGTTACTCATGGATGGATGCGAGCATGATGCGATGAGCCAACTGTGCATCATCTTGCCACTTTCTAAAAGTAGCAATCTCTTCCTCAGAGGCATTGTCTGCAACCATTGCAGGGATAGGCGTATTAAGGACATAAGATAGCTTTTCAGCTATGAGAACTATTCTCAAATTCCTTAACCAATCCGTTTAATTCGGTCCGGTTAAATAACATCTAATATGTTTCGCAGTGATAGTAATTTAGACATTGTAAAATTCTGTAAATGAATTTGTAATTAACAACATTTTAACATACATTCTTTTATTAATTACCAAAATAATTTAGGTCTTGTTTTAAATTGGTATCTCCCACTATTTTCTTCAAACTATATTACCCTCACTTATATAGTTTGGCAAAATCTAATTAAAGATTTGCTAGTGAGAATAAAGATCCCATTTCAAATGTATATAGCCTTGTGGTGACACAACAAACTATATATAAATAAATAGGTAGACAACTTTTTGTCAATTATATCAACTATGCAACTCCTTTTCTTTTTTGCCTCTTAGATTATTTTGATCAAGTGGTGGCACATCCAAATCAAAATTATCCAAGTTAAGTCCAACCTAGCACTCCATATATTCAAAAAGAAAAATATCATCCTTGTGGTGACACAACAAAACAATATTGTTCAATTTTCTTTATAAGCATCAAATGTGATAAATTAACATCTTAAATACTTAATACTTGCCTTGTGGTGACACAACAAACTCATATTAAATATTTAATACTCTATTAATTTTATCATGCTAGAAGGCGACGTTCGATATTCCAAATATCTTTGAACGCTTAGGACTTAATATAAAAAATTGAGGGGTTTGTTATTAATTTGTCTCATCTTGTTTAGCGCGCATGCACATATATATATAAAATACGCGTCATATTAATAAACATGCGAAGCATGTTTGCATAATATATAATATATATATAGTATAGCATGCACATATAGAATACTATATTCTACCCGGATTGATTATGGACTTTTATTCTAGTTTGGTTCACTAGAGCCACCAAGTGAACCAAAAGGTCAAACCCTAGGGGTGCAAGAAATAATATTTAAATATAACTATTACATTTAAACCCGGGCTCCATTACAAACGGGTCTTCAAGCGCTCCTTGCTCCTTGATCTCCAATTCTTCAAAATAATTCTAATTATTCCTATTACAAAACTATTTTAAAAAAATAGAAACCTTGATCGTGATCGAGGGAAGTACATAGGAGGAGAGATAGAATTTACATTAAGAAAAATTAGAGAAGACGAGGCAGTGCAGTAGACCCCATTTAATAAAACTCATACATTCACGCATCCAACTAAAATAAAATCCAATCATATTGGTCAATAGTCCATAATCAATCCCATTTATTATCATACATCATCACCATACATCAATAAATAACATTCATCTTATGAATTATAAACATTTAATATATATTGATATCATTTAATGGGCAAATTTAGTTAGTATAAAATCTAATTTTGAATCAAAATAAACTCCTTTATTTTAATCCAAATTTAAATCAAAATAAAACTATTTTATTTTAATTTATCCAATTTTGAATAAAATAAACTATTTTATTTTAATCAAAATCTTTAATCAAAATAAACTCCTTTATTTTAATTAATTATGGAATTCAATTCCATGTAAAAAAAAATAAACTCCTTTATTAAAGGAAACACAGATTCTCTTTCCTATTCACAAATAAACTCCTTTATTTTGAATAATATGAAATCATATCTCATATCTAAATAAACTCCTTTATTTAAGGAAATTATGATTCTCTTTCCTATTCACAAATAAACTCCTTTATTTTTGAATAATATGAAATCTTATTTCATATCTAAATAAACTCCTTTATTTAAGGAAATTAGGCAATCCAATTTCAACTCCAATTAGTTATCATGGAATCAAATTCCAACTCTAATTAGTTAAGATGAAATTTAATTTTAAAATTAAAATAAATTTTTTATTTTAATTATAAAATAATGAAGAATATATATATATATATAACTATTATATATATATAATAACGAAAATATATATATATATATATATATAACTATTATATATATATATATATATATATATATATAGTTTCGTGTTATATATATTATATATATATATTATATACCATAATATTCTGTAAAGTGTGAATACATGATTCTCGTGAAACATAAATCTCCCGAATTTTTTTATATATATACACGTGATTCCCTTGTCATTCACTATAACTTGGGATTCCTTAATAAATAAACTGAATCAATACTTAAGCTTCTGCCGATTTGTACCATATATATATATATATATATATATTAGTACCGATTTTGATTCAGACTTGTTAAAATGGAATCACGGAAATCACGGAAATCACAACAAATCACGCAAATCACAGCTAAGATTTGTTAAAATGGAATCACGAAAATCACAAGCTTTCGATTTTTGTTTTTTTTTTTTTAAATTTTATATAACAAAATTATGCCCAATTAAATTGTTCTAAACACATATCAATATACATATCAAATCTGAATAATTAATAATTCGCATAAAGGTTTGGCTCTGATACCACTGTTAGGTTTGTAATATTCAAGAACGCAATCATATTGCATAAAATAAGCGGAAGCGAGATAAAATCAGAGTTTAAAAATTTTACAAACCATATACCTGGATCACCCTTTATGCACAATTATTAATTAAACGAAAAGATGAAGGACAAGAATCATACCCTTGAAGATCCGAGCTTCCTCAGGTACAAGTTCACCTCCAATCCTTTTCGCGTTCAACTTGAATCCACCGGGTTTGGTTCCTTCTTTTGATCAACATCAGCCACCCAAATGTTTGGCCTCTAAAGGTGATCCACCATGGAATAATAAGAATTCAAGAAGATGGGTATTTGGCTCAAACCCTAGTTTTCTATCTCTATAGAAAAGAACGTACTCTCCAACAAATTGGAATTATTACGTATGTTGTAAAAAGTCAACAACCCCACACCCATAATAAGACTCTCTTATTTATAGATGTGGGCAACCCACCTTAACAATTAAGGAATTGGGATTTATTTAATTAATTAAATTTTTTTAATTAATTAAGCTCCCTAATCTTATTAGGGATAATTAATTAAACTCATTTAACTAATTTTCCTTCCTAATCCAATTAGGAATAAATGAGAGTACTTATATTAAATTAATTCCTAAACACTTTTAGAAATTAAAATAATAATAATTATAATAATATTAATAAGACTCCTCTTATTAATTTATATTTAATATTTCTAAAATATTAAATAATAAATATTAAGCTATTTAATTTATTCTATCACCATAGATTAAATTAAATATACATAACATATTATTACGATTATGCCATTAACTTCTTAAATAATTATTCTTCCTTTTATGGTGTGACCCTTTAGGTTCTCCATATTAAACCTATTGTGAATAAATTAATTAGAACAATTCTAATCTTATTTAAATAAATAAATTAAACAATTAATTTATTTAAATAAATAATATTTATTCTACAATAGGATAAGCCTCCCTAGTGATCAACGATCAACGACTTTTACGTATAATATAGATTTCAACATTAATCATTAAAGAACCTTTGAGTAAATAGTTACCAGCATAATTCAATCCTTCCACCATACAATGTCCCCAATTAAATATAAGACATGGAATTACTTGTCGAGTCTTATTTTATTTAATTATATGTATTTCGATTCTTAAATGCACGACTCCAAATAATGCAAATTATAAACTCCTTTCTAATTTCATTCTCGCTTGCCAAGGACTCACTGGGTTGTCATTTATCGAATCACATAGACATTTCTCTTCTTTTATTAGAAGTGGTAGATTCTTTATTGATCATACATTATCTCCATGTACAACTTATTATACCCAAGCATACCCTTTGATATACCCTAAGGGTCTTAAGGAATAAGTCAAAGTATAACTCATCATACACAAGATACTATGATGATCTCAAGTCCAAGGATTACTTGTACTACTATCACTACAGAATTCCTATTGACAGCAAATAAAACTCCATTAGGTATTCCTTAGCGAGCCACGCTTCAAAGGAACTTATTCTCTAATAAGCACCTACATACTTGCTTTAGTGTCTCCACACAAATGATCATGAGATCAATCATCCTCATCCAATGAGCAAGTTAACGTATGTACCAATCTACCCTAGGATTCACTAATCCCCAATTTAGTAATCCAACGATTGGGAACTATTTTAGTTTTAAGCTTTCTAAGAATTTAGATCTCATTAGAATGATCATCATCATTATTCTAAAAGCAATGCTTAAAACTATGGGTTTATCACATATTATAAAACAAAGATCATGTAGATAATTAAAAGCCTTTAATAAATTAATACTTTTTATTAATAAATGAATAAGGTTGTTACAAAGTATATGCTTTATCATCAAACATGATTGGCTTGTGTGCATACTACTTTCACACTCTTAGCTTCACCTTCACTTTTCTTCTTTCTCTGCTCTTGATTATGCTTTGTTACCGCCTCGCCTCCACTTTCAAATGAGAATCGCTTTCTCCATCAACTTCTTTGCAATGTCTTCAATTGAACAGGGAGACCTTCTTTATCTTACCGGGGTTTTAGTCCTCGCCAAACCTCTTCGCCTTGCATTAGGCTCGTCTCATCTTGACTGATATGGCGTAAACCTCGCCAACTCGTTGAATTTTGCAGCATACTCCGACACCGACATTGTTCCCTGCTTCAACTCTAAAAACTGGACCTCTAGCTGACTCTTCGAACTCTCTAGAAAGAAGTCTCGAAGAACAACTCCTTAAACCTATCCCAGGTCATTACTCCTGGTCCTTCCCGAGTTTTGTTGGCCTGCCACCAATAGCTAACCTCCTCTTTCAACATAAACGTTGCAAAAGCAATCTTCTAATTCTCCTCTACCCTAGCCACATCAAAAACCTTCTCGATTCCCATAATCCAAGTCTGCGCTTCAACTAGATTCATGGATCCACGGAATTCTGGTGGTCCAACCGCCTTGAAGTCCTTAAACGTAGCACCTTGGTTCTGAGGTTGATTCTGCGGTTGATTTTGCGGTGCACTGCAAAGAACGCCACCAACTCGCGAATCGGAGTTAGTTTCAGCATTATCGTTGTTGGTTCCTTCGGTGGTTCTCTGACGGGGTGGTTGACGTCTTGGAGGCATTTTCTATTAAAAAAAATACATTCATTAGATTATTACTCAACTATTTTCAAGTAATTTCTACTTAACTTGTCCCCATCCCATCATAACACATAACACTTTGGATAAAGAAAACAATATCTTTTATTCATACTTAATTCTTTGAAAAACATCATATTCAATAACATCACTGCTATTCACATTCACTATCCCGAGATAAAGAATCTACAGGATTTAAAACATCAAAATATTCCTTTGTTTATAAACACATCGGAATTTACATCATTAACTACCAAATGATTTTCACACAATTAAACTAATAATATCACTTTATGCATTATATACTATTTGAATAGCCTTGCTACGTTCCTCTTCCATGATGCGAGACATCGTTCTGCGATCCAGCATATATGATGGTAGATCCTCAAACTGGATTGGATATTTCCTAACTCGATCTTGGACCACATCCATTACATTTTGTAGTGTACAAGATCGCGTCTCCTCAAGTTTAGCCTTCTTCACTTTTGGCGATCATCTTCTGCAAAGATCGGCCCGACGCGACGACTCTACTCCACCGACCCTCCTCCTCGCTATGGCAAGCCTCTCTCGAGCTCTCTTTGTAATCTTCTTCAATTTTTCTATTTCGCAGACTTATCCTCGGTTTGACCCTTCTCATGGACCCGATCCCACCCATGTTTCCTAAACGTGTGTGAAGAGCCACAATCTCCTTATCCCTCTCGCTTCAATAGTAATTTGTCAACTAATCGCCTGCTCAATCCGATCCCGACAAGATCCTGCAACTCTATGTTACGATCATAACGTGCATCATACATCTCAGCATCAATGGAGTTCGGTGGGAACTCCTCTTCTTCTCGTGATCCTCCTCTCAATCGGTCTCGCCTCGTGCTCATGCTCACCCCAACCACGAAGGATCAATGGAGATGTCTCTCTCTATACCAATTTGTTCCTCGATTTGACATGAATGTCTCGGGGCTCCTCCTCTATAGGTACTGGGGTTCCTCCTCCCCAGCTCAACTAGCTCCAACATCCGACATCCTGACAACAAAATTTTAAGTTTTTTTTTAATTATTAATCATTACTACTCGACTCTCACGAGCACATAAGTTGTAAACACATAAGCACATAGGTGTTTTATTACTTCTTCCTTAAAACCCGATAAGAGTTTATCATCGCTATCTTTTCGAAGGTTACTTCGTAAGGCTTTTCCCCCACCTAAGGTTCATAACCTAAGGCTTTGATACCAACTTGTGACACCCCCAAATCCAAGTACTTCATTCTCACAGGATCTGGTGTTTACTTAATCAAGCATTCATATCTAACTACCCAATCACAATAAAACTGGATAAATAAAACCTTTCCCATTAAAGGGTTACATAATAAAATCTCACAGGTTATCTAACCTTTAAATACAATCATTCAAATGCGGAAATTAAATAAACTTCATTAAAACCAAGTCTAAGATCACCATAATAAAAGTCTAAAGTAAAATTACAAGTCTTCATCACTTGTACATTTTTCCCTTTCTTTGATAGTCGAGGTTCATTTACCTTCTCCTCTTTAGTCGCAATGAGTTTATAATATGCAGAGTGAGCAAAACAATTGCTCAATGGATATAATAGAGAATCAATAGGAGTATAACAATAATAACTACCAATAATAGGTTCATCAAGATTGCACAAGACTTCTAAAATGAAAATCGAGATCTTTGGAATCCAAAATATGGAATATACATCACTGAGGGTCATAAGACCATGAACTACGTCCACAGTTGTAAGTAATCTTTCAACTCCAACTTTAACAGTCATAAGACTATAAGGACCTCATACTTAGGGGATCAAATTTCTTCGATAAATGTATTGTGCACAAATATTTTAATCTTCTACGCGTAAGTTAACCCCTAATCATAACAATAGGGTTGTTCATCTCAGTATTTAGAGTACAAGTCCGCACCAAAGGAAGTTTGGTTTGGATAAGCTTTCAAGGTAATTTGGAATTCAACGAACATCAACTAAGGATTAGTTGAATAAAACCACCATTATACTATAGAATAATCGTGATTGAATCAATCATAGTAAACTAAAGTCATGCTTTAGGAATAATCTAAGAGCATACAATTTGAATAGCTACAACACCTTGCTTGAACAATACTAAGCCAAGGTTAATTAAAATTGAATACTAAGCATGCATAACAATTTGATTGATAAAAATGTTCAACATTAGAATATATAAATTTTGCATGCTAAACAACAAGTTAAATACAAGAATAACTTGCTCAAGAATAACGTACATCATTATATCATAATCGAATTGAAAACAGTAGTTTGATTAACAAGATAATAGATTAGAAAACTTGCTCAATGTAAAAAGAGAGTTTAGAAAACTTGCTCAATGTAAAAAGAGAGTTTAGAAAACTTGCCTTGTTCTTAGATTAAACCGAACAATACGAATCACAATATCCTATAAACATATGTCATCATGACATAGTTAGCCATTACCACTTTACAACATAACTAAGTACGTTCATCATGTAAATATTGGATTTTTAATCACATAATCAAGTTATAACACAAGTTAATTGTTAATAACATACTTATTCATAGTATACAAATACTAAAATCAACATTTTACAGTCCTACTATCATCACATAACAATTCCTTAAAATTTTGAGTACAAAATCAACACTGTCAGAGACCTTCATTCGCTAACTCGTATTATGGCGTGAGCATGGCGGCGCTGGCCATGAACACAAAGGTATAAAATCGATCATGCAACAAGGCCGCCGATGTCGCGGCTAAGTATAAATTAAACTAACATTCATGTAGCATGGCATGTGTGCAGCTATGATTTGATGACATTTCTTGAAGAATAAAGGTGAAAAAGCTAATTTTGGCCTACAAGCTCGTTTCTAACAGACTAAATAGCATATAATTCATACAAAAACTTTATGTAAACAAAATTAAAGAATTCCTAACTTGTTTCTATCCATACAACAACATAAACAACAAATTTAGCACATTGAATTTCACTATTTTTGATAAAAACTCACTTTTTGCTATTTCAATGAAAATCAACACTATAAATTTTGTTTTTCAACCAAAACCATTAATTCAAAGTATCTTTATCAATAATTATACATACTCTATCAAAATAAATGGTCAATTTATCAACTAAACAACTAATTAACCCTCAATTTCTACTTTAAGCTAAACAATATATATTCACAAAACTCTCTATAAAAAATTTTCTTCACAAATTACTTACATATCATCAATTCATTGATTATAATCATATATATCTTATGAAAATAACCTTATAACACCAGTTTATCACATGAATGCACATAAAATCAATAATTATCTTATCACAAGAATTTTACAGAAAAATAGGAGAAAGCTAAAACTTTTAAAACTAAAAGAAATAGGAGAATACTATAAAGAAGATGATATGGCTATTCCTTTCTATTCTCAAGTCTCTCCTTCTCCAATCTCTAGCCTTTCTTCCTCTCTTCTCTTCTTCTTCTTTGAGTTTTCTTTTCTTCTTTCTAACCTCTCTCCTCTATCTTACGTCTTAACAAATAACGTATATAGAATATAATATATATATTGATTATATAATATAAATATAAAACACATAGCTGATGTCAGTTAAAATTTTTGAAATCAAAAGCCATAAGGCTTCTTTGGTTACTAACTAAAAAAAACCATTAATCCTTACACCTTGTTTGGTAAAACACAATTATATTAAAGACTTAATAGGCCTTAGGCCTTGTTTGGCAAAACTGAATTAAACTCCCTTAATTATTTTAGTAACTCCTTTATAACAAGGTTATTTGTCACACTTTAAATTCAATTAAATTAATTCTAAAAACAATTTATTACATCACTTTAACACATAACTCAATACCACAAAATTATAATTTTCTATATAATTATAACTTTATTTAATCAAATAACACATCCTTTTTAATTTACAATTTCAAATAAAAGAATAATAACTCAATTAATCAAACTCTAAACTTAATAATTAAATTAAATTAGCATAAAATAATTAATTTTCTTAATTAATTACTTAACAAATAGTTAACCAAATTGAATCAAATTTGAACAATTATTCAATTAACAATAACCACATCCATTAAATACTTAAATAATTCAATAAATATTTAATATAATAATTAAAAATTCTGGAATGTTACACAAATTGCATCTATGCCTTGAGATACCTTAGGAAGACCAGTAACGAAATCCATGTTGATGTGATCCCAATTCCATTCTGAAATCTCAAGTGGTTGCAATGGACCTTTTGGTACTTGATGTTCTACCTTGACACGTTGACAAGTTAAACATCTTGAGATAAAATCCACGATCTCTCGCTTCATATTGCTCCACCAAAATATATGTATGTCGAAGATCACGATAAATTTTAGTACTTCCAGGATGGATTGCAATTGGTGTGTTGTGTGCCTCCATCATGATTTTATACTTCAAATCAGAATCGTTAGGAACATAAAGTCTGGAGTTGACTCAAATTATTCCTTGTTCATCGATTCTTGATTCTTGAATAACACCTTCTTGTACTTTCTTCTTCATACGCATCAGTTCTAGGTCTGTGGCTTGAACAACTTTAATGTAACGCCCCAGATAATTGAACCTTTTGTAAATACTTTTAATAATGAATAAAATAATATTATTTATTATTATTATGTGTTGATAAGATGAATGTCGTTTTATAACCTAGAAACGTCAGAACGTCGTAGTATTTTAACTACATCAGAAAATTAAAGTGTTTGAATTTCTAAGACAAAATAAAAGCTTTCTGACAAATTTTTTGAAAAACACTATTCATCATTTTCTGCTCGAGAATTATTTTTAAACTTCTGAGAAATACGTAACGTTATAATATCAAGGTGAGATTGATTAATTAATAATAATCTAAGTATGGAAAATGCAATATTTTGCATGAGGACTTATTTTGAGATCGTTAGGAATATTAAGCATTAAGAAGATAAAGTATTAATCGTATGATGCATAGACATTGTGCAAGGTATTGAATGCAAGTATGATATGACGTATTACATGGATAAGTATGGAGAATGGAATAACATATGTTATGAATTAGTATACGAGCTATCATACGAGAATTATACGTGTAGTATATATATGTCAAGGTTTTTAATTAATGGAATGGATTTGTAGGATTGTTAGCATATTGTTAGAAGTCCAATAGAAAGTGATATGCAAGCCCAAGTGTTTGTTAATCATGAGTCCAAACTAATGAAATATAAGCTCAAAAAGAATTAGCTAAGTAATGAAGCATAAGCCCAATGGGTTAGCCATGATCCATTGAGCAAACCAAGAGTGATATGGGTAAGACTTGGTAAGCAAGAACTTTACGTGGTGACCAAGTATAAGATAAGTCTTGTGGTGGCCAAGTAATAGAAGTGATAAGCAAGTTTACTTAGGGATAAAACAATGAATAGTAAGGTGTGGTTAGTTGAGGAGGTGGGAGGTTATAATGACCATAATACCCTAACTTTGAGAGCTCTATAAATAGCAAGCTCATAATTCATTTGTTGCTTGATTAAATTCACTCAACTTCTATCAAGACAAGTGCTTAAGTGTTAGAGAGAATAAGTCAAGAATAAGCCAAAACATCCTTTGCTAGATTTTCAAAGAGAAAAGAAGTACTAGTCTTCAAGGGTAAGACTCTAGTCTAATACATCTTTTATCTCTATCATTGTAGGGTGATAAGAGAAGTGTAATTGAATGCTAAGAACATATAAGTAGTGATTAATGAATGAACTTAAGCCGATTAAGTTGTGAATAAGCAGCTAGAACCTAAATAAGTTAATAAACTTATGAAGAACTTGTCATATGATGTTAGTATGTTCAATATGGTATGAGAACATTGAGTAAATGACCTAAGTCTATATTAAGTAATAAGAAATGGAATTCTTAGTTTATAAGTTGATTAAGTCATTAACTTATAAGAATAAGTCAAAACTTACTTTGATAATAAGTTGGTGTAATAAGTAACTTAAAATGTTCATATGATGATTAAAATCCATTTAGAATGATAATCAAGTCATTAATAATGAGGTTTCACTTTTAATTCACACGATTGATTTACATAATCGTCGAATTTGTGAAATTCTCGGAATGGAAGTCGTATTTTGTGTTTGAACTTAGAAACATTGATTTTTGATGGAGGGAAGTCATATTTGGCATTATAGAGTTGCGAACTCAAAAATGACCGGATTCTGACTTAGAACGAAGAAACGAGCGTTGAGCGTTCAAGAACGTTTATCGTTTTCGTTAAAAATGAACTAATAGGTGAGTTTTTAGTAAACTAAGTCAAATAGATAAAATTCTTGCATGAATGTATAGAGTATGTAATTTTTGAACCGTAGGCTTTTGAACAAGCCAATTCAGACTTATAGCGAAGAAGTTATGCGTCCGGGAATTTTGCAAAATTTTAAAATCTGCAAAATTGTTCGAGGCACCTGTCCGGCCATGTGTGACTCACAACTTTAAAGGCTTCTGCGCCACAAAGACGACGCCGAGACAGGCATACCGTTAATCGGCGTGAGAAGAGCGCCATAACAAAGGAGACTGCACCGCCAATACCGAGTCCAAGACTTGCATCTATCGTTAACTCATCATGTGCAGATCAAGCGCTTAAGAGAGAAAGGGTGAGCGCAGCATTTACCAACCCTAGGGTTTGGACAGTGATGAAGGTTTACAAGTATAACATGAATAGTAACTCAGTAATAATAAAATGAGGAACTTAATAAGGTATTGTAAGGTATTGTTAAACCTTATTTATGTTGTCTAAAGGTTGAAGATAAGTAATCAATCATGAATTTAACGAAAAGCTAGAACCAATAACAACAAATCTAAGTCAGGATTAGATTGAGATGAAGGGTAAGATCTAGTGGCATACACACTTGATTATATATATGGCTTAATGTTGTACGTTATGTGATCATGTATTGTAGAGACTTAGAGACTAAAAGTGTATGCGTGATAAACAGTAAGCAGACGATAAAGGCGAGTATTCTAACCCTTGTTCCAGTTCAGTGTGGACAAGCTTTGAAATTCATGTATTCTTTCACATGAAGTATTGTATGATGTAGTCAAAGCCAACTCTTTTGGCTAGACTTATATTATGATTCTATCAAGCATGATTAATGTCTTTCTTCTTTATGAATAAAATAGGAGCACCCCAAGGAGATGTACTAGGACGAATGAAACCGATGTCCAACAACTCCTGTAGTTGGACCTTTAACTCCTGAAGTTCAATAGGAGCCATTCGATATGGGGTTTTAGAAATGGGCTTTGTACCAGGCTCAAGATCAATAAAGAATTCAACTTCACGTTCTGGGGGTAGACCGGAAAGTTCTTCAGGAAACACGTCAGGAAATTTACTAACAACAGGAATATTAGTCAAATCTTACGTGTCTTTATTCAAATCCATAACATGGGCTAAGGAAGCTTGACATCCGTTTTTCAATAAACGAATAGCTTTATGACTAGATATGACAGTGATTGATTTTAATGGTTTAGTTGCTTGAATTCGTATAACAGGTTGGTTAGGAATATGAAAACTAACAACCTTATGAAAGCAATCAATTTTGGCATGATGAGTAGTTAACCAATCAATCCCTAAAATCACATCAAAAGCAAGTATCTTTAAAGAGATAAAGTCAACAGGTAATGTGATGGTGCCAACTTGGATCAAACAAGATTTATAAACAGTGGATGTGATGAAAGTTTCTCCTAATGGAGTCTCCACAGATAAATCAAAGTCTAATTTCTCCGGAGTCAAGTTTAAATGTTGAGCACAAGTAGGAGAGATAAATGAATGGGTAGCACCGGTATCAAGTAAGGTATAAACTTTGCAAGAATTAATGATTAGCTTACCCGTGATCACCTCGTTTGGGTTCCTCTCATTTTGACCAATCACAACAAACGCTCTTCTAGAAATCGTTGACTTGACTTTTTCGACAATGAACTTTTGAGTCACCATCCCCCACGGACTTGATTTCGCTCTCAGTATAATCTCGAAAGCAATATGTCCTTCCTTTCCACAATTATAACATATCTTGAATCGTGTTGTGACAGTTTGGACCGATATATCCTCTTTTCGCATTTGTAGCATACGACCGGGTGGTCGTTCTCCTCCATAGAACCGATTCTTTCGTAGCGTTGTTGACTCAAAATCTCCTTTGTCTCATGGCGCCATTTTTCTTTCTTTTTCTTTCTCCGCTGGTTATCGTTATTCTGTTGACTGCTATCTCCAATATATCTTGGTAATTTTCTTAACCCACGTCTCTGCCTTAATCGGATTCGGCTTTCCCCAGAATTATGGTGGTCCCAACTCTTTGAACTGCTTGGCTGTGACAAACCGGCTTTCCCCGACAGTAAGAATATTCCACGACCAAACAAATATTCCCCAACAATAATGAATATTTTATAATATAACCACTTGCATGTTTGAAATAATTGCGTATTTTACCCATAACTCACCACATTAATCAAATTAACCCTTACTATTTCAACATAATAAATAGAGGAAATTAAATTTCATTAAAAATAATTTGGGGTCTTACAAACATAAAGTACTATATGCTGATCACCTAGACGTGCTCGTAAGTAATGTCGGACTTACAAACTTAGTGTCGGGATTTCCTTTTCAAAAGAACTTATGAAATGCTCAAGGTCTTGGACCAGAATTGATGTTTTACTGAATATTGTTGTTGTAAAACGTTTTGAATGAAAAGAAGTGTTATTTTGAATTATCGATAGTACTTCGTAACTATTGTTCAGTTATTGAAGATATACGAGTTCTATGTTTCAAGCATGTTGTTTATTAGAATTGTAGTACTTGCTGAGCTAGTCGTGCTCACTCTTGCTTGAACCATATGAACACAGCTAAGATTGAGCGGATCGAAGGCTCCGGCAAGGATAAGGGCAAGGCGAAGACAAACTCTTAGAGTTCTTATGTAATAGTATAAGTGAACAGTTGTAATATATTGAATATGATGACAAGAGGGAATGTATAGGTTATAAAGAACCTGAGGAAATGTAATATTATTTTGAATATATAGAAGACATATTCGTTCTTTTGAGACCTTTCAATTGAATGTATGTGTGAATGGTAGTACCGTGTAGCACCATCTGTCAGGTTGGAAGATACCCGGATTTGGGGGCGTTACAGGTTGGTATCAGAGCATTAGGTTATAAAACTTAAGGGGGGATTACAAACCATAAGTCATAACCTTAAGAGAAGTCAAAGAAGTACAAGAAGAAAATAACCTTATAAAAATGCATTATGATTATGTTATGTGTTTTTATTATTCTACTGATGTGTACTAATCAACTTAATTGTTTTGTGTAGATGTCAGGAGTAAATGAAATGTATGTAGATGGGCAGGCTATTAGTGAAGAGTCGATGAACCAAGTAGAGGTCATACCGAATCCCATAGCGGTAGAGCCTGAGTTAGTTGTTATTGAGTCTGGAGACTCAGAGGATTCGGACCTCATGTCAGTATTCGATGGTATGATAGAGGAGGAAGTGGAGGCAGTGTCCTTTAATCCAGTAGCTATAGCAGCAGAGATAGCTCCTGGGGGGTCGATGATGTCTTTGTTCATGTCAGTATTGGATAGAAATATCCATTACTGTCAGGAGGTCAACGAGCTGAAGGCAGAGCTCCAAGCTGTCATAGAGGTCAAGACTAATGTGGAGTCCATGTGGGAGCAGGAGCACGATGAAAGGGTTTTAGCCAAGGACAAGGTCCATGAGCTGAAACATGAAGTCTTTGAGCTCAAGGAGGAGCTAAAGACCAAACTGCAGAAGATAGGGAGGATGTCCTATATTCATAGGAGTTCTCATACATATTTCTAGTAGCAGGTAGCTGGATATCCTGTAGAGGTGGGGCAGACACGGCATACTATTAGCCGTGATATCATTGTCGGTCTTACCAAGGCAGATTTCGATAATGCCTTAAGTTGAGCTCAAGGAGGAGCTAAAGACCAAACTGCAGAAGATAGGGAAGATGTCCTATATTCATAGGAGTTCTCATACAGATTTCCAATAGCAGGTAGCTGGATATCCTATAGAGATGGGGCAGACATGGCATACTATTAGCCGTAATATCATTGCCGGTCTTACTAAGGCAGATTTCAATAATGCCTTAAGGCAGATTTAATCTAGTACTAGCTAGAATATTTTAGGTATGTAAATATTTTGTAATTAGTAGTGACGTAAAGCCCTCTTTTGTATAGTGAAGGGTAGTCTTTTGTAAATCCCAATTTTTGAAAAGCAATAGCGGGAAAGTAATGTAATTAGCTTAGGTTGTGTAATGTAAACAATGTAGTATTATACTACAAAAAATGAATATAAGCCTTTTTATGGAAAACAATGAGTACTGGATGTTGAAGTTATTGTTTAATATTAAATAATAGCTAATAAAGAAAGGAATAATAACGAAATGTGTTTATTGTATCAGCAAAATGTCGCCGAGAAGAGTGCAATGTAATCAAGGAGCTAATACGAATCAACCGGAGGGAGGTCCAGTTAACCCAATGCAAGAGTTTGTTAATCTATTAATAGCTACCTTTAATAGAACAGGGGCCTCGTAAATCTAGGAGTAGCACGAGCTACTACCTTTAAGGATTTTAAGAGCGTGGATCCGCCGAAGTTCAAAGGAACTACGGACCCTATTGAAGCCCAAACGTGGGTGAAGGAAATAGAGAAAGCATTTGTGATAGCAAATGTCGACGAGACCCAAAAGGTTGCCTTTGAAACCTATATGATGAAGGGAGAGGCCAACTTTTGGTGGGAAGCCAATCAGGCTAGGGCTGGGATAGAAAATCTGATGTGGGAGAGGTTCAAGGAGATATTCTTCAAGAACTACTTTCCCACGAGCATGCAAGGAAGGATGGAGATGCGATTTCTCGAGTTGAAACAAGGGGACATATCGGTTCCTCAATACGCCGCCAAGTTTAATGAACTAGTGAGGTTTGCTCCACACCAAGTGGATACCGAGGTTAGGAAGGCGCGACAGTTCGAGCAGGGCTTGAAACCCTGGCTCTATAATCGTATTTTGGTGTTTCAAAGTACTTCATTCGGAACCATTTTAGAGAAGGCGATAATCGCCGAGGGTGGTAGTGAGGCATTGAGCTAATACCACAAGGATAAGAAGAATAAGGGGAAAGTGGATGGGGGAGTAAAGGTTGAAGGAGCCAGCGGTAGTGGCGAGGGACAAAAGAGGAAGGCGTTTAGCTCTGAGAATACCAGAGTGAAGCAAGGAGACCCAGATAGGAGAATGGAGGCCTGCAAGACCTGTGGGAAGACTCACTTAGGAGTCTGTCTCAAGGGGAAGGCTATCTGTTATAACTGTGGACAGGAGGGGCACATTGCGCCTAACTGTCCAAGTTTAAAAAAGAATCACGGATGCTTTGTGTGTGGGTCAACCGACCACATTGCAAAGAACTGCCCGAAGAAGGGGACGGACGGGAACCGGGGCACTAATGGTGGTAAGTTAGCTATTAGTGGTCCAAATAGCAGTAATGGGTAAGCCGATGGGCCGTACCTTTAACATGACAGTCCAAGATGTAGTTGCATCAGGGGACGTCGTCGCAGGTATTATTCCGATCAACGACATAAAGGGTTACATGATGTTTGATCCGGGTGCTACTTGTTCATTTATAGCATGCGATTTTGCTAGACGATTAGGATTACTTCCCGAAAAGTTGCCTATACCTTTAAATATTAAGGTAGCAAACGAAGAAATAATTCTTGTTGAAGATGTTCATAGAGTTGTTTAACGTAGATATACGGGGTTGTAAATTATCGGTAGATTTGATACCGATAAAGTTAGAAGAATTCGACGTAATTCTCGGAATGGATTGATTAGTTAACCATGGGGCAATTATAGATTATCAAAAGAAATGTGTGAACATTAAGACGTTAAGACAACCTCAGGTTGTATTTTACGGGAATAGATCGCTGAGACGTTCGTGTTGCCTAACCATGACACAAACTAAGAAATTACTGAGGAAGGGATGTGTAGGTTTATTGTGTCATGTTGTTGATACCCAGAGAGTGGTAGCAACCATGGAATAAATACCTATAGTAAGAGAATTCACCGATGTATTTTCGAGTGAATTGTCGGGTCTTCCGTCGGATAGGGAGACAGAGTTTGTAATAGACATCGTGCCAGGAGCGGCACCAGTTTCCATGGCACCGTATCGTATGGCGCCAGTGGAGATGAAGGAGTTGATGGTGCAGTTACAAGAACTATTGGACAGGAAGTACATTCAATCGAGTGTTTCGCCGTGGGGAACACCGGTACTATTTGTTAAGAAGAAGGATGGATCGTTAAGACTTTGTATTGACTACCAAGAGTTGAACAAGTTAACGATAAAGAATAAATACCCATTACCCAGGATCGATGATCTTTTTGATCAGTTGAAAGGGGCCAAGTATTTTTCTAAAATAGATTTAAGAACGGGGTATCATCAGTTGAAGGTTAGGAAGGAGGATGTACCAAAGACATCATTCAGGACTCGTTATGGTCTCTACGAGTTTCTGGTGATGTCATTTGGGTTGACTAATGCACCAGCTACATTTATGGATATGATGAACAGAGTGTTCAAACAATATTTGGACAAGTTCATCGTGGTGTTTATTGATGATATTCTAGTCTATTCAAAGACGCCAAAAGATCATGCTGAACACCTAAGATTAGTATTGAAGACACTAAGAAAGGAGAAGTTGTATGTGAAATTCACTAAGTGTGTATTTTGGTTAGAGAAGGTACAATTTTTAGGTCATGTCATTGACCATGAGGGATTTCAGTGGATCCAGCGAAGATGGAAGCCGTGATGAATTGGGAACAACCAAAAATGCCAACTGAGGTGCGAAGTTTCCTAGGGTTAGCGAGTTACTATCGAAGATTCATCCAGGATTTTTCAAATATAGCTACACCGTTGACTAACTTGACAAGGAGGACGATGAAATACGCGTGGACTGATAAGTGTGAGGATAGTTTTCAAGAATTGAAGAAGAGATTGAGTGAAGTGCCTGTTTTGTCATTGCCCGATGACACAGGAAATTTTGTAGTTTATAGCGATGCTTCGCATAGAGGACTTGGTTGCGTGTTCATGCAGCATGGCAAGGTCATTGCATATGCATCTAGGCAGTGGAAGGATTATGAGAAAGTTTATCCTACTCAAGATCTCGAATCGGCGCATAGATAGTTTTTGCTCTAAAGATATGGAGACATTATCTTTATGGAGAAAAATGTGAGATATACACGGACCACAAGAGTCTAAAATATATCTTCACACAAAAAGAGTTGAACATGAGGCAAAGGAGATGGCTGGAGTTGATAAAGGATTACGACTGTGAAATCTCAGATCACCTTGGAAAAGCTTGATGTAGTTCTTGACACACCTTAAGTAGGAAGGGTCGGGAAAAGTTGTCTTTGTTAACGGCTCAAACTGAGTTAATAACAGAGATGGCTAGGATGGAATTGGAAGTGAAGCTGCCAAGTGAAGTAGGACAAATGTTGTTTACGACGGAGATGCAATCTACCATCGTAGAAAGAGTTAAGAAGGTGCAACTCAAAATTGATGAGTGTAACCGGATAAAGGAGCTGCTAACCAATGAAAAAGATAATAAGTACAGTCTTGATAATAAGGGATTATTAAGATTTAAAGGAAGAATTTGAGTTCCGAATGAGATGGAATTAAAGGAGCAGGTGTTACAAGAGGCTCATAGTTCGAGGTTTTCGATTCATCCTGGTAGTACTAAGATGTATCAAGACCTTCGACAGAGTTTTTGGTGGCCAAACATGAAGAGAGAAATAGTGGAGTATGTGAGTAGGTGCTTCACTTGCCAAAAATTTAAGGCCGAACATCAACGACCAAATGGCTTGTTACAGTCATTGGAAATTCCGGAGTGGAAGTGGGAAAATATCACGATGGATTTTGTGGTGGGACTTTCGACTACAACGAAAGGGTATGATGCGATTTGGGTAATAGTGGATCGATTGACGAAGTCGGCTCACTTTTTTCCAATCAGAGTTAAGTATAACTTAGATTAGCTATCTAGACTCTATGTTAAGGAAATAATTTCCAAACATGGAGTATTAGTATCAATTGTGTCAGATCGTGATCCACGATTCACATCGAACTTTTGGAGAAGTCTACAAGAGCAAATGGGAACGCAGTTGAATTTGAGTACGACGTATCATCCACAAACTGATGGACAGAGTGAGAGAACAATTCAGACGTTAGAAGATATGCTAAGATCTTGCGCCATGGATTTCAAGGGTAGTTGGGATGATCATCTAACATTAGTGGAGTTTGTGTATAACAATAGTTATCATGCAAGCATAGGTATGCCACCTTACGAAGCTTTGTATGGGAGGAAATGCAGAACACCACTCTATTGGGATGAGGTAGGAGAACGCCGTATGCTAGGACCAAAATTGGTGCAGCAAACAGCGGACATTGTCAAGATGATACAAATGCGTCTTCTAGCAGCTCAAGACAGATAGAAGAAGTTTACGGATTCGCATAGAGAGAATAGAGAATTTGAAGTAGGTTCGTACGTATTTTTAAAAGTATCTCCCTGGAAAAGAAAGATACGTTTTGGAAAGAAGGGAAAGTTAAGTTTGAGGTTCATAGGACCTTTTGAGGTATTAAAACAGGTGGGTGAGGTAGCTTATATGATAGCATTACCTCCAGACCTAGAACGAATACATAATGTATTTCATGTGTCCGCATTACATCCTTATAAGCCAAATTATAAACACGTGATAGAATATGAGCCTATTCATATCGAGAAGGACTTAACGTATGAGGAAACGCCGATTCAAATTGTCGATAGAAAGGAACAAGTTATGTGGAACAAAGTCATATCTTCCGTAAAGGTGATATGGAAAAACCACGATGCAGAAGAAGCAATGTGGGAGTTAGAAGAAATGATAAAAAAGAATTATTATTTGAGTAAAAAAATTTTGCGAGATTTTGGGGACAGAATCCTTATAAGGGGGAGAGAATGTAATTTCCCAGAAAATCGAACCTTTAGTAAATACTTTTAATAATGAATAAAATAATATTATTTATTATTATTACATGTTGATAAGATGAATGTCGTTTCATAACCTAGAAACGTCGGAACATCGTAGTATTTTAACTATGTGGGAGAATTAAAGTGTTTTAATTTCTAAGACAAAAATAAAAGCTTTCTGAGAAATTTTCCGAAAAACACTATTCGCCGTTTTCTGCTCGGGAATTATTTTTAAACTTCTGAGAAATACGTAACGTTATAATATCAAGGTGAGATTGATTAAGTAATAATAATCTAAGTATGGAAAACGCAATATTTCGAACCAGTCAACACCTTATTATTCAAAAATAATAATTAGAGACATTAAATCTTTATTCATAAAAAGTTGGGGTCTTAGAACCTCCCCTTCTTATGAAATTTCATCCTCAAAATTGATGTACGTACCTAGTATGTCGAAGAGGTAAGGATACCTTATTTTATATCCGATTCTAACTCCCAGTTCATTTCCTCAATATCATGGTGTTTCCATAAAACTTTAACTTGAGGTATAACATTTGAGCGTAAGATATGTTCCTTCTTATCTAAGATTTTAACAGGTACCTCTTCATACGTTAAATCTTTTCCTATCTTGTCGGGTTCTAACTCAATAATGTGGTTTGGGTCTTTCACATATTTATGTAGAATGGATATGTGGAAAATGTTATGAACACGTGACATACTTCATAGTAAATCGAGTTTATAGGCCACATTTCCTACTCGGTCGAGGAATTCAAATGGACCAATGAATCTAGGGTTGAGCTTCTCTCTCTTCCTGAATTTTGTAACTCCTTTCCATGGAGAAATACATAACAATACATGATCTCCAACATTGAATTCCACGTCCCTTCGATGAAGATCAGCATAACTCTTTTGTTGATCTTGTGAGGTTTGTATACGTTGCCGGATAATTTGAATCTTTTCCATAGTCATGCGTACCAATTCTGGTCCCAACAACGTTGTTTTACCTACCTCGTTCTAGCATACTGGAGAGCGGCACTTTCGTCCCTGCAATGCCTCAAATGGAGCCATGCCTATACTTGCTTGATAACTGTTGTTGTAGGAGAATTCCACCAATGGTAAGTACTTGTCCCATCTTCCTTTGAAGTCTATAACGCAGAGTCTCAATAGATCTTTAAGAGTTTGAATAGTCCTTTCTGATTGCCTGTCCGTTTGAGGATGATATACAAAACTAAATCGTAAATTAGTACCCATAGCTTTCTGTAACTGACCTAAAATCATGAAGTAAATCTTGGGTCTCGATCCGAAACAATAGATACTGGCATGCCATACAATCTCACAATCTCATTTATGTACATACGAGCAAGACGTTCAAGTGAATAAGTTTCTCATATAGGCAAGAAATGAGCAGACTTGGTTAATCTATCGACAATGACCCAAATTGCATCTATGCCTTGAGAAACCTTTGGAAGACCAGTAACAAAATCCATGTTGATGTGATCCCACTTCCATTCTGGAATCTCAAGTGGTTTCAATGGACCTTTTGGTACTTGATGCTCTGCCTTGACACGTTGACAAGTTCAACATCTTGAGATAAACTCCACGATCTCTCGCTTCATATTGCTCCACCAAAATATATATATGTCGAAGATCACGATACATTTTAGTACTTCCAAGATGGATTGCAAATGTTGTGTTGTGTGCCTCCATCATGATTTTATACTTTAAATCAGAATCGTTAGGAACACAAAGTCTGGAGTTGACTCGAAGTATTCCTTCTTCATCGATTCTTGATTCTCGAATAGCACCTTCTTTTACTTTCTTCTTCATACGCATCAGTTCTGGGTCTTTGGCTTGAGCAGCTTTAATGTAACGCCCTAGAAAATCGAACCTTTTGTAAATACTTTTAATAATGAATAAAATAATATTATTTATTATTATTACGTGTTGATAAGATGAATGTCGTTTTATAAACTAGAAACATTGGAATGTCGTAGTATTTTAACTACGTGAGAGAATTAAAGTGTTTGAATTTCTAAGACGAAAATAAGAGCTTTCTGCAAAACACTATTCATCATTTTCTGCTCGGGAATTATTTTTAAACTTCTGAGAAATACGTAACATTATAATATCAAGGTGAGATTGATTAAGTAATAATAATCTAAGTATGGAAAACGCAATATTTCGCATGCGGACTTATTTTGAGAACGTTAGGAATATTAAGCGTTAAGAAGAGAAAGTATTAATCGTATGATGCGTAGACATTATGCAAGGTATTGAATGCAAGTATGATACGACGTATTATACGAATAAGTATGGAGAATGGAATAACATATGTTATGAATTAGTATATGAGCTAGCATACGAGAATTATACGTGTAGTATATATATGTCAAGGTTTTTAATTAGTGGAATGGATTTGTAGGATTGTTAGCATATTGGTAGAAGTCCAATAGAAAGTGTTATGCAAGCCTAAGTGTTTGTTAATCATGAGTCCAAACTAATGAAATATAAGCCCAACAAGAATTAGCTAAGTAATGAAGCATAAGCCCAATGGGTTAGCCATGATCCATGGAGCAAACCAAGAGTGATATGGGTAAGACTTGGTAAGCAAGAACTTTAAGTGGTGACCAAGTATAAGATAAGTCTTGTGGTGGCCAAGTAATAGAAGTGATAAGCAAGTTTACTTAGGGCTAAAATAATGAATAGTAAGGAGGTTAGTTGAGGAGGTGGGAGGTTATAATGACCATAATACCCTAACTTTGAGAGCTCTATAAATAGCAAGCTCATAATTCATTTGTTGCTTGATTAAATTCATTCAACTTCTATCAAGATAAGTGCTTAAGTGTTAGAGAGAATAAGTCAAGAATAAGCCAAAACATCCTTTGCTAGATTTTCAAAGACAAGAGAAGTACTAGTCTTTAAGGGTAAGACTCTAGTCTAATACATCTTTTATCTCTATCATTGTAGGGTGATAAGAGAAGTGTAATTGAATGCTAAGAACATATAAAAAGTGATTAATGAATGAACTTAAGCTGATTAAGTTGTGAATAAGCAACTAGAACCTAAATAAGTTGATAAACTTATGAAGAACTTGTCATATGATGTTAGTATGTTCAATATGGTATGAGAACATTGAGTAAAGGACTTAAGTCTATATTAAGTCATAAGAAATGGAATTCGTAGTTTATAAGTTGATTAAGTCATTAACTTATGAGAATAAGACAAAACTTACTTTGATAATACGTTGGTGTAATAAGTAACTTAAAATGTTCATATGATGATTAAAATCCATTTAGAATGATAATCAAATCATTAGTAATGAGGTTTCGTCGGAATTCACACGATTGGACGATAATGGTCGAATTCGTGAAATTCTCAGAATGGAAGTCGTATTTTGTGTTTGAACTCAAAAACATTGATTTTCGATGGACACAAGTCATATTTGGCATTATAGAGTTATGGACTCGAAAATGACCGGATTTCGACTTAGAACGAAGAAACGAGCGTTGAACGTTCACGAACGTTTATCGTTTTCGTTAAAAATGAACTAATAGATGAAATTTTAGCAAACAAAGTTAATTAGATAAAATTCTTGAATGAACGCATAGAGTATGTAATTTGTGAACCGTAGGCTTTTGAACGAGCCAATTCGGACTTATAATGAAGAAGTTATGCGTCCGGGAATTTTGCAAAATTTTAAAATCAAGAAAATTGTTCGAGGCACGAGTCCGGCCACGCTGACTCACGACTTTTTAAGGCCCGTACCACGCGAAGACAAGAATGAGACATGGCATACTTCTAACTGGCACCGCAATGCGGCCATAACAAAGGAGACTCAGCCACAATACCGAGTCCGGACATCTGTATTAGTTAACTCATATGTGCAACGCGCTACTTAAGAGAAGAAAGGGTGGGGGTACATACGCCAACCCTAGGGTTTGGACAGTGACGAAGGTTTACAAGTATAGCATGAATAGTAACTCAGTAATAATAAATTGAGGAACTTAATAAGGTATTGTAAGGTATTGTTAAACCTTATTTATGTTGTTTAAAGGTTAAAGATAAGTAATCAATCATGAATGTAACGAAAAGTCGGAACCAATAATAACAAATCTAAGTCAGGATTAGATTGAGATGAAGGGTAAGATCTAGTGGCATGCATACTTGATTATATATGACCTAATGTGCTACGTTATGTGATCATGTATTGTAGAGACTTAGAGACTTAAAGTGTACGTGTGATAAACAGTAAGCAGACGCTAAAGGAAAATATTCTAACCCTTGTTCCAGTTCAGTCTAGACAAGATTTGAAATTCATGTATTCTTTCACATGAAGTATTGTATGATGAAGTCAAAGCCAACTCTTTCGGTTAGACTTATATTCTGATTCTATCAAGCATGATTAATGTTTACCAAGTTATATTGGTGTGTTTTTCAAACGTAGATTGAGTATGCTAAAAAAATTTTGTCGTTTAACGATAGGCACGTGAGGTTTCCACAACTTAAACGTATACACATTTAATGAATATAGTGTTGATCAACATAGAGTACTATAGGCTGATCACCTAGTCGTGCTCGTAAGTAATGTCGGACTTACGGACTTAGTGTCGGGATGTCCTTTTCAAAAGAACTTATGAAATGCTCAAGGTCTTGGACCGGAATTGATGTTTTACTGAATATTGTTGTTGTAAAATGTTTTGAATGAAAAGAAGTGCTATTTTGAATTATCGATAGTACTTCGTAACTATTGTTCAGTTATTGAAGATATACTAGTTCTATGTTTCAAGCATGTTGTTTATTAGAATTATAGTACTTGCTGAGCTAGCATGCTCACTCTTGCTTGAACCATATGAACACAGCTAAGATCGAGCGGACCGAAGGCTCTGGCAAGGATAAGGGCAAGGCGAAGACGAACCCTTAGAGTTCTTATGTAATAGTATAGGTGAACGGTTGTAATATATTAAATATGATGACAAGAATGAATGTATAGGTTATAAAGAACCTGGAGAAATGTAATATTATTTTGAATATATAGAAGACATATTTGTTCTTTTGAGACCTTTCAATTGAATGTATGTGTGAATGGTAGTACTGTGTAGCACCATCTGTCAGGTTGGAAGATACCCAAATTTAGGGGCGTCACATTTAACTTTATCGATTAAAGCCAGTTTTACTCGTATATTTGCCATCATCACGTGAGTACTTGGAGTCTTTAACTTTATCTCCATCCTTTGTAAGTCGTACAAAATGGGTCTTTATGTTAACAACATCTTACTTGTACCCGCATACGATCTTCTACTCAATGCGTCAACTACCACGTTTGCTTTTCCAGGATGGTATTGACTGGTATGGTTGTAATCTTTCAACAGCTTGAGCCAACGTCGTTGCCGCATGTTGAGTTCTTTTTGGGTGAAAAAATATTTGAGGCTTTTATGATCTGAATATATCTCCACTTTCTCCCCATACAGGTAGTGCCTCCAGATCTTTAACGTAAAAACAACTGCTGCCAACTCTAGATCATAAGTAGGATAATTCATCTCATATTCTTTGAGTTATCGTGAGGCATAGGCTATGAGTTTCCCATGTTTCATAAGAACACATCCTAAAACTTTGTCTGAAGCACCGCAGTAGATGATAAATCCCTCTAAACCTGATGGTATTATAAGAACAGGTGCCAAAATGAGTCTAGTCTTGAGTTCTTGGAAGCTCTTCTCACATTCCTCGCTCCATTTGTATTTTGTATCTTTTCGAGTCAGCTGAGTTAATGGAATAGCGATTCAAGAAAATCCTTCAATGAATCTCCGATAATAACCAGCAAAGCCCAAAAAGTTGCATACTTCGGTTACTAACTTAGGTTATTCCCAACTTTGTATTGCTTCAATCTTTGTCGGGTCAACTGATATTCCATACTTTGATATCGCGTTCCCAAGGAATACTACTTCTTCAAGACAGAACTCATATTTCTTCAACTTGGCGTATAGCTTATTTTCACGAAGCTTTTGGAGTATCAGTCTCAAGTGTTGCTCATGATCTTCATGACTTTTGGAATAGATGAGGATTTCATCAATAACGACAACCACAAAATGATCCAAATATTCCTTGAATACTAGGTTCATCATATCCATGAAGGCCGCAGGAGCATTAGTCAATCTAATAGACATGACTAGGAGTTTATAATGCCCGTATTGAGTCCTGAAAGCAGTCTTTGGAATGTCATCAGTTTTAATCTTTAACTGATGATATCCAGAACGAAGATCAATTTTTGAGAAGAATTTAGCACCTTTCAACTGGTCAAACAGGTCATCAATGAGAGGTAGTCGGTACCTATTTTTGATGGTGACATGGTTCAACTCCCGATAGTCAATGCATAGTCGCATACTCCAATCTTACTTCTTTACGAATAAAATAGGAGCCCCCCAAGGAGATGTACTAGGACGAATAAAACCAATATCCAACAACTCCTGTAGTTGGGTTTTTAACTCATGAAGTTTAATAGGAGCCATTCGATATGGGGTTTTGGAAATGGGTTTTGTACCGGGTTCAAGGTCAATACAAAATTCGATATCATGCTCTGGGGGTAGTCCAGGAAGCTCTTCAGGAAATACGTCAGGAAATTCATTAACAACAGAAATATTATTCAAATCTGATATATTTTTGTTTAAATCCATGACATGGGCTAAGAAAGCTTGACATCCATATTTTAATAAACGAATGGCTTTATGACTTGATATGACAGTGATTGACTTTAGTGGCTTTGTTGCTTGAATTCGCATAACAGGTTGGTTAGGAATATGAAAACTAACGACCTTACGAAAATAATCAATTTTGGCATGATGAGTAGTTAACCAATCAATCCCTAATATCACATCAAATGCAAGTATCTTTAAAGGAATGAGATTAACAGGTAATGTGATGGTCCCAACTTGAATCAAGCAAGATTTATAAATAGTGGATGTAATGAAAGTTTCTCCTAACAGAGTTTTAACAGATAAGTCAAAGTCTAATTTCTCAGGAGACAATTTCAAACGTTGAGCACAAGCAGGATAGATAAAAGAATGGGTAGAACCGATATCTAATAAGGTATAAACTTCACTAGAGTTTATGATTAGTTTACCCGTGATCACCTCGTTCGGGTTTTTCGCATTTTGGGCTGTCACGACAAACGCTTTTCTAGGAACCGCTGACCTTGATTTGTCTGGGATAGTCTTTGGAGTCACCATCCCCGCTGGACTTGGTTTCGCTACAAGACAATCTCGAGCTATATGTCCTTCTGTTCCATAGTTATAACATACCTTGAATTGTTGTGGGAAGTTTGGGTTTATGTGTCCCTCTTTCTTGCATTTATAACATATGACCAGTGGTCGTTCTCCTCCCCTAAAAATAGTTGATGCTGGTGCTGATGTCTTCACGTTGTCATTGTTGTACCTTTTCTTTTTGAAATATCCCCCCGACTCACTTCTTCTACTATCATGGTCGCGATTACCACGAGAGTGGTTACCGCTTCTTTTTGGATATTTTCCTCCCCGTTGGTTGTCATTACTCCGATGACTACTGCCACCGGTACGACCCTGGTTATGGTCCCCCGGTTAAACAGACTCATTATCACGCTCTAATAATTGAGCCCTTTTTACAACATCTGAATATAGAGAAAATTTGTGAGAAATGAGGTATTGACGAATTTTGGGTTTCAGACCTCTCAAAAACATCCGCGTCATACGTTCCTCATTTTTACCAAATGAGGTACAAACCTGGATAACTCTGCAAACTTATCCTCATCTTTGGGATACTGATCATATTGTTACTGTTCGATCGATAAACTCTACCTCCTTCATATGACGAATACTTTCAGGAAAGTACTTGTCATTGAACAGTTTCTAGAATGCTTCCCAAGACATATTGAGTACGGCAGGCTGGGTACGCTTCAAAGATTCCCACCAGTAATCTGCCTCACCACGGAACATAAAGGTGGCGAATAGAACCTTTTGTTCCTCCATGCATCCCAAGACATCAAATATCTTGGTAATTTGCATAACCCATGTTTTCGCCTTGATCGGATCCGGCTTTCCTAAAACCTCCAGTGGTCCTAACTCCTTGAATTGCTTAGCAGTGACCAACCGTGAGTTACCATTGTTTCCACCTGTATTTTGAACAGGAGTCTATCTCGTCTGGTTTTTCATGAACGGCAAAAAGCTTCTAAACATCCCATCATTCATCATTTGAATCGGTGGTGTTATTTACAGGAGGAATATTGCCTTCCTGATGCACATTATTCTAATTGTTGATTGTTGGTGTCTCAATGGTCTCATGTGCTTCATTGCTCATGTCAACATTTTCAGATGTCATTCTCAAATACTACCACGAAACAAGGGTTAATTAAAGAAATTAATATACCACATAATACCCATATATTATGACCGACCAACAAATAAGATTAGGTAGGACACACTAGCGAAGGATTTACACGTCTCTCCCCTCCTAGTTTTATTGCCCGATCTCCGCCAGAGACCATATCCCTAAGCTCTAATACCAACTGTGATGCCCCCAAAATAGGTCCACACAACCCATTCCGAGTCGCCAAATACATGGTACAGAAAACAACTACAACTTTATTATTATAATTGTCGTGCAAAATACAACAACAGATATGATGTGAGTTTAAATAAAAATATTGTCTTCTAGACAATATCCAAACTCAAATAAGTCCTCATTACAATTATTGACACACTATTTTACAAATAGTGAGGACTGTTAAAACAACTGTCTCAAACCATCACTCCACACCCCGACTAGTTCCCACTATATTCTCGCCTCCTGAGAAGAAAAATGGAACAAAAAGGAAAAGGATGAGCTCAACTAGCCCAGTAAAGAATATTATGACTAAGATAATGAAAAATAAATTATCGGGAGCTTTCAATAAATCAGATAAAATATAATGGACAACAAGTTTAGATCAATATTCGCAGTGGAAATAACAATTCATTAGAAGAGTTAAGTAGAGAATGAAGTATACTATCTTCTATGATTAAAAAGTCCATCATCAATATTTTATCCCTGTAACATCAACAATATACATCTTGAACCAAATATTCATCTTTACACTATGGGCCAAAGATATTTATTTGTATCACCAGTTGGTCATGTTCATCTCAACACATGTCCATCTTTGCACTAGGGGCCAAAGATATTAATCAGATAATCATTCATCTTTGCACTACAGGCCAAAGATATTTAGTTATATCACCATTTAGGACTAAGGATGATGAAAATATTTTAAAAAAAATGAATTAAGTGAGATAAAAGGACAAAGATTAGGGATTCGTACTTTAGATAATCCAAGTTAAAAAATACTCCATAATAAACCATTGTGGAGCAAAATTCAAGAATAAAGATCAAAACATGGATACAATCAAAGATAGTAACCATAATAGACATCTTGGACAAAGAAAAAAAATTAAATTTTTCTGTGAATTGTGTCGTATTCGTAAATAGTATCGTATACGTGAATAGTGTCGTATACGTGAATAGTAACCCCAACACAAAAAGGTAAAAATTTCACAATAAAATTCATATCAATATTTCAGTATAATAATATTAAAAGAAATAATATCATTTATTAAAAAATAACATCCATTACCTCAAAAGAATAGTACTTTTGGCTGAAATATCGGATATAATACTAAAGAAAACTTGCACTTCTTATCAACTCTCAAAGTATCTAAATACTCACAAAAATAAGCTCGATATTTTAGAGAGAGGGAGAGAACATCTGATTTTGGTGTGATTTAATTTTAACTAAGCACCATATTTATAGGGAAATGCCAGCCCACCATTTCTGACAAAATTCACATACGCACACTTTTGAAAAATAATGCAGCACACCTCATTTGAAACCAAGTTTTTCAAAGCCAATTTCCTTACTCCACCATTTAACACGTTTTTTTCTTTTTAAAATAAAAGAATTCAAATTCAATTTGAAAACTAATTCAAATTCAATTTGATCTTCTTCACTCCATTTAATTCACATGCCCAAAAATACAATAATATTACCACTTAAATTACTATTATATTATCACATGATATTATGATAATGTAATATTATAATAATATATTTAAATAAATATACCATCGGAGAAGATAAATATGGTTTCATAGAAAATATAACAAACTTCCGACAATTGTCTCATTCTAAAATTCCTCCATTTATATCAAAATTTAAAGAAATATTTACTTACCAAATTCATCAATTATTTACAATTCTTCAATAATTATTTCAAATTAATATTATAGATTCACAATATTGATAACCAGATCGTTCCCAGGAAAGAAGGGGCTTTCCGATAAGGATTTCTCTTTACTGGCGCGCAATTATATGACATATCCCCTTTCTTCAAAAGAACTTTCTAGAAATTATCAATAATGCTGTCCAATAATATTAATTCAATAATATAAGTTACTGTGTCGTGACAATTATTGAATCAATAATGTAAAATACTATTCAATTATCACTGCAGCAATTATTGCATCAATAATATGAAAAACTGTGCACTTTTACTGTATCAATTATTGAGTGACTTCTTACGTAAGAATCAATAATCAAAAATACTATGCAATATCGTGTGCCACTATGCAACCATGCGTATTACTGTACTTTTATCACCGGGTATTTCAACAGTTTTTAACGGTAAAAGTTTTGCTGTTATTTTTATAAAAAGGTTATTTCTGTCGCTTTCTATATCCGAAAGTTATTCTGTTATGTGGTCCACAAATGATTGTGCCGTCGTATGGATATTCCTGACAAAACGAATATTCTCCGACCAAAACGAATATTCCCCGACAAAACAAATATTTATGACCACTTATTTACTTTGCAAAATTTGCAAATTTCACCCATAACTAAAGAATTATATCCAATCAACACCTTATTATTCAAAAATAATAATTAGAGAAATTAAATCTTTATTCATAAAAGTTGGGGTCTTACAGTGGATATAAAGGGCCACGAGATGATGGTAGATTTGATACCAATTAAACTTTGGGAATTTGATGTTATACTGGGAATGGATTGGTTATTCAATTACGGGACAATATTTGATTGCCAAATGAAATGTATTAACCTTATGACTTCGTCAAAGGTGGTGTTTTATGGCAGCAAGTCACCTCGACAAGCAAGTTGTCAAACGGTGATGCAAGCTAAGAAATTTTATTAAATGTTGTTTACGTACCTTGTCTTTTCTAGTTTTCTTCTTGATGTAAATTCTATCTCTCTACTATGTACTTCTCCTTGATTGCTGATCAAGGTATCTATTTAAATTAAATAGTTTAATTGTAATAGGATTAGTTATAAATTTTTTTTTGAAGAACCGGAGATCAAATATAAAGGAGCACTCGAAGACCCGTTTGTAATGGAGCCCGGATTTAAATGTAATATTTATATTTAAATGTTTATTCTTGCACCCTAGGGTTTAACCTTTTGGTTCACTTGGTGGCTAGTGAACCAAACTAGAATAAAAGTCCATAATCAATATGGGTAGAATATAATATTCTATAATATGTATGCTAGTATTATATATATTATATATTATGCAAACATGTTTATATGTTTAATAATATATTAGCGTATTTTATATATATATATATATATATATATATATATATATATATATATATATGCATGCGTGCTAAACAAGATGAGACTAATAATAACAACCCCCTCAAAGATATTATATTATGTTGTAACGTTCAAAGATATTTGGAATATCGAACGTCGCCTCCTAGCATGATAAAAATAATATAGCATTAAATATTTAATATGAGTTTGTTGTGCACACACGAGATAAGTATTAAATATTTGAGATATTGTTTTTATTACATTTGATGTTTACAAGGAATTGAATATTACCGCTTTGTTGTGCACACATAAGGGCTGTAGTTTTCTTTTCACTTATATGGGAAATCTGGGTACGACTTAACCTAAATCATTTTAGTTCGAATGTGCACACACTTGACCATTATGATTTAAGAGGAAAAATATAAGGAGTTATATGATGATGTAATTGACAAGAGTTGTCTACCTATTTATTTATATATAGTTTGTTGTGCACACACAAGGCTATATACATTTGAAATGAGATCTTTATTCTCACTAGAAAATCTTTAATTAGATATTGTCGAACTATATAATGAGGGTAATATAGTTTGAAGAAAATAGTGGGAGATACCGATTTAAAATAAACCCTAATTTATTTTGGTAATTAATTAAATGAATGTTTGCTAAATTGTTGTCTTTTTACATGCAGAATTTGAAAATGTCACATTCACTAATTTCACTGCATAGCATACTTGATGCTAACAAACTGACTAGACCGAATTACACAGACTGGTTAAGAAATCTGAGAATTGTTCTCACTATTGAAAAGATTTCTTATATCCTAAATTCACCCGTACCTGCAAATGTTGTAGAGACAGCCTCTGAAGAAGAGATTGGTACTTTTAAAAAGTTGCAAGATGATGCATCTGTGGCTTAATGCATCATGCTCACATCCATGAGTAACGGGCTTCAGTGTCAGCATGAAACCATGGATACTCCTACTATGCTACTGCACCTGCAAGAGCTCACTGCAAGAGCTGTATAGTGAGCAAAGTAGGACTACTAGATATAAAATATCTAAGGAGCTCTTCCGATCTCGGATGACCGAGGGTACTACCGTTGAGACTTATGTCTTAAAGATGATCAATCTGATTGAACGTCTTGGTCAGCTTGGGTTTGTCATGGATGCGGAGTTGAGTCAAGATTTAGTCTTGCAGTCACTCCCAGACACCTTCTCACAATTTGTTGTGAATTTTTACATGAATAAATTAGATGTCAGCTTACCTAAATTACTTAACATGTTGAAAACTGCTGAAGGTCACTTCTCATCCAAGAAGGACTAGGTCTTAATGGTGGATGATTCTTCCAAGAAAAGGAAAAGGCCCAAGGTATCTTCTCAAAAGAAGAAATCCAAGAAGGTTAAGGGTAAGGCAAAAGTGAAGGATCAAAAGAAACCTGATCCAGCTAGCAAAGGAAATTGCTTCCATTACAACAAGCTGGGTCACTGGAAGACGAACTGCAAGGATTATCTTGCAGAGCAAAAGCAGAAGAAGCTTGGAGAAGCTTCGAATCCTTGTCAAGTTTTTTTTATGATTGAAATTAATTTTTTTGAAAGTAAATCTTCTACTTTGGTATTGGATACCGGCTGTGGTTCTCACATATGTAATAATATGGAAGGACTGGTCACATATGAGGTCGTCCTACAAGTGGGAAATGGAGCAAAGGTTGCTGCATTAGCTGGAGTGACTTATTGTTTAGCATTGCCTATGGGCAAGTCCATTAGATTAAATAATTGATATTTTGTTATGTCACTTATTAAAAACATTATTTCAATTCTTGTATTGGATATGGATGGTTTTGACATTATAATAAAGAACAACAGTTGTTCTATTTATAATAATAATGTTTTATATGGTGTTAGTAATTTGCGAAATGGACTTTATATACTTGACTTGCATGAAAAATATACTTCAAATTGAACAAACTAATAAAAGGAAAAGCGGTGATGTAAATTATACCTTTGTATGGAACTATAGACTTGGTCATATTAATGAAACAAGATTATCCAAGTTGCATAAAGATGGACTCTTAGAGCTATCTGATTATGAATCATATCCAACTTGTGAATCTTGTCTCATGGAAAAAATAACTAAATCTCCTTTTGGTGGAAAAGGAGAAAGAGTTATAGAGTTGTTAGTGTTGGTTCACACAGATGTATGTGGACCTCTGACAACGAATGCAAGAGGAGGGTATTCTTATTTTATTACTTTCACTGATGATCACCCAAGGTTTGGATATGTGTATTTAATGAAATACAAATCTGAATCAATTAAAAAGTTCAAAGAGTTCAGAAGTGAAATAGAGAAGCAAACTAGAAAGAGTATTAAGATTCTTTGATCTGATCGAGGAGGAGAATACTTTGTTGGAAGAGTGCATATTTTGATTTGATGTTTAAAGTAAATGCTCGTGATTATATGTAAAGTCCTTCAAAGAATATATGTACAATGACTTAGTAATAGATCAAATTTGTTAGGTTGATCTAAGCTTTTAATGTTTATCTTTTTATAAATAAATGTATAGATAAAGAGATCAAAGATGGTATGTTGATCTATGTCTTGAAATGTAATAGATAGGCGTCAATAAAATCGTAGTCTATTGAGTTGATCAAGAGTTTGCAGAAGCCAAGGCAGAATCGTAGAGCATCAAGGATTGTAGTATGTCTACTTTGAAGGGCCTCTCCAGAAATCGTAGAGTGGTCCAGACGTTTGCCAAAGCCAACTTAGAGATCGTAGTGTGATCTCAGAAACGTAGAGTCTGCAAGACAAGCAAGTGAAGATCGTAGTGTGCTAAGCCCTTAAGAGAAATTGTAGTGCTTTTGTCTGCTAAGTAACGGATCAAGCATCAAGGTGGCAAGTCACCACGATCAGAATTGTAGAGCATCATATGTCTATGTCAGAAGCATCGAACCTTGCACATTTATTTAAAGATAAATCCCAACAAATGTGGAAAAGATTATAAACGTTGAAGTCTTTGCCAGTCCCAATGACACAGAAGATATCCTTAGTATTCAACAAAGAAACGTATTAAAGAAGCTAAGGAAAGGACCATGGGTCAGAGGAAAACACCTTTTCAGGTATTAGGTGAGAAAGCAGTCTGTTGTGTCAGTGGGCCAGAATGCAATTCAGAAGATATGCAGAAAAGTCTCCATCAAAGTTTAGAAATGTCAAAAGCATTTAATTCTTCAACGGATAGCTTTAACGATCAGATTTCAAGGATCACATATATGCAAAAGATCTGCAGATGATAAAGTAAGCAAGTATTGAACAAAATCTAGAAGAACACTCAACGCTCAACTCTACGATCTGAGAAAAAGAGAAAGCTTGCCCAGCTACTCAGTTCTTTCAAACAAGAGCTTAACGGTAACTGAGTAGCATCAATTAAGAGCTCATCAACTGCCAAACAAGTGAAGTAAGAAGTTCCAAGTCAGAAGGACTTGAAGAGTTCTAAAGTGAATTGTGAAGAACCAAGTCTGCTGGACTTATAGAGTTCAAGAGTGAACTAAGAAGTTCCTATACTGCTGGTCTAGAAGGAATCTGTGAGATTCAAAAAGTGTAAAAGACATCCTTAGTGGATTTCTTACTCGAAGAGTAGAAGAGTGACTAGGAGCTTTAAGTGCTCTAAACCACTTAAAACTGTTGTGTCTATTGCATTCTTGCTATAATTGCTATAACTTCTATAATTGTTATAACTGCCTCACTCTCATTAACTCACTATATCGAGACCCCAAATTTTATGAATAAAGATTTAAATTTCTCAAATTTTTTTTGAATATTATGGTGTGGATTTGATATAATGTTATAGTTGTGGGTAATATTTATAAATTTTGCAAAGTAAGCAAGTTGTTATATAATATTCGATTGGTCGGGGAATATTCATTTTAACAGGGAATATTCGTACGATGACACAATCATTGGTGGACCCCACAACGGAAGTATTATCGTAGTTAAAAAAATGACAAAATTATCTTTTTATAAAAATAACGGCGAAAGTGTTACCGTTAAAATTGTTGAACTACCGGTAGTAGTAAAAAATACGATGTCTGGCGTGGTTGCATAGTAGCACACGGTATTGATTATTGATGCTTACGTAAGAAGTCACTCGTTATACTCAATTATTGCTACGATAATTCTTGCATCATCATATCTCTCGTATTATTGATTCAATTATTGTCACAATATCATCATATAATATATTATATTATTAAATCAATAATTGAGACGATAAAGTTATTCATATTATTATTTGCAATATTGATGATATCTAGAAGTTACATCGAGGAGAGGTTTGGTCACTAATTGCGCCCATAAGGAGAAAAATCCTTATCGAAAAGCCCCTCTTTCACAGGAGCGACACGGTTGTTAAATATTGTGAGTTATAATATTAATGATGAATAAGTTAAATGTTGATTAAAGATGAAATTGATAGTTCCATTGTGTTGGAATTATTAGTGTTAGTGAAAATCGACATTTATTTCGATAATAATTGATGTCTGGAGGTTATATTGACCAATCGGGTAATTAACCGGGATAAATGAGCAATTAATTGCTATTGATTCACATGATTATAACTATTTGTTCACATGTGTGTACTATTGATTCACATTCATTTACTATTAGGGGAGTTGGTGCAAGATTGATAATACTTGCATGACTAAGTTAAAATGGAGGTATAGATGGAGGTCTTATCTTTGTAATTAATATTTTCACATGTCTAGAACTATTGATTCACATGATTTACTATTGATTCACATGATTTACTATTAGGGGAGGTGGTGCAAGTTTGATAATACTTGCGGGACTAAATTAAAAATGAAGGAAAAGAGGAAGGTATTATCTTGTAATATTTGAGCCCCAAAATGTGCAATTATCGAAACTATATTTTCCTATAAATAGAAGCTCATTCTTCCTTCATTTCTCACCAATTCACTAAAGCTATAGAGCAATTATTATAGAGAGAAATTATAGAGAGAAAGAAGAAGAAAGTCTGCTACCTCACTATTCCATTATCCATTTTCTTTTTGAGGTAAGGGGTTATTATTTCTTTCATATTCATGAAGAGAGCTGCTATTGTTATTCCATTCTTTATTATTACATTGGAATAACTTTTATATCTCTACTACCATATACATGGTGAAATTATTTTGTTATTCCATTCTTTATTATTATATTGGAATAACTTTGTCTGTCTGATCTGCATATACATGGTGAAAATCTTACATTATTCCATTCTTTTTATTATTATGTTGGAATAACTTATCTATCTGCGATCTATCGCATACATGGTGAAATTCTTCTTGTTATTCCATTCTTTATTATTTTGTTGGAATATCCACATGCGTGTGGTCTATCACATGCACGGTGAATTCTGTTGTTATTCCATTCTTTATTATTACATTGAATATCACATGCATGCGGATTCTGTGACTGACACATTCTTTATTATTACTATTGGAATATCACATACATGCATGCGGATTACGCGTGACCTAGTTCCATTCTTTATTATTTATTTTACATTGGAATAACTTTATCTTGGTGCGATGCGATATCGCATGCGCGGTGAATTCTTGACATTATTCCATTCTTTATTATTACATTGAAATAACTTGTCATGTGGATTACTGCATGCATGCATGGTGAATGATCCTTCATATTCATTCTTTATTAAATTGTGGAAATGATCTATCTACGTGGATTACTGCATGGCGGGTGAAAATCCATTTGCGTTTCAGTATATTCTATTATACTTGTATGAGAGATATCATTTCTTTTTTTTGTACTCGTCATGAAATATCATTTTCTTTGGTATTTTTTTTTTTTTTTTACTATTCACGGATTACTATTCACCCGATTACTATTCACTCTAGTATTATTCACTTTCGGGTATTCGGGGCACTTTTTATGTGCGGTACTATTCACGAGTTACTATTCACGGGTTACTATTCACTATTACTATTCACTCTAGTATCATTCACTTTCGGGTTATTTGGGACACTTTTCGTGTATTTTGGTACTATTATTCACGGTACTATTCGAAAGTACTATTCACGGGGTACTATTCACCTAAAAATATATTTTTTTTCATCCAAATTATTTTTGGTACATGAATATTATTCTTGAATTTTACTCTACAAAAGCGATATCATGTTGACAATTTGGGCGTTATTGATTTACTGGATAAATTAAATTATAAATCTTTAAAATTTATCCTTGAACTTGTTTTATTGAATTATTATGTCATTGTCATCATCCTCATGCTTATATTGTGATGAAAGTCATCTTTGGCTTACGTGCATAGATGGACTTGGTATGATTATGACCGAGGATTATTCGGTATAATCATGGCCATAATAATGTGACGAATGATGTGGTAAAAGTCCTCATTGGCACATAGTTCATTGATGGATGGGTTGTTGGTATGATTATGACGAGGATTATTATTGGTATAATCATGACCATTGATGATTACATGAATATCCTTGGCCGTGTAGTGCGAGGATGATTTGATTTTATTTATTAATTTATTAAGTCTCGGCGATAAAGTTGATGAAAAACTTTTTAAATCATAGAAGATAGTAGATTTTATGCTCTACTTGACTCTTCTAATGGATTGCTTATTTTCGTTGCAATTGTTGATTTAAAACTTGTTGTCTATTGTATTCTATCAGTTGTTATATTTGTTGAAGGCTAAGGATAATTTATTCCGCATTATCTTAGTCATAATATTTCTTACTGGGCTAGTTGAGCTCACCCTTTCTTTCATTGTTCTCTTCAGAAATGAGAATATAGCTGGGACGAGTCGGGGAATGGAGTGATGGTCCAAGATAAATGGCTTTAGTAGTCCTCACTATTCTACGAATAATGTGATAATAATTGTAATGAGGACACCATTGAGTGTGGATATTGTCTAGATGACAATATTCTTGTTTAAACTCTCAGTTATGTTTTGTCGTATTTTACACGACTGTTGTATAATTAAGTTGTATTTGAATTTATGTACCATGTATCTGGCGACTCAAGATGGGTGATGTATACCTATTTTGGGGGCGTCACAGTTGGTATCAAAGCTTAGGGATATGATCCTTGGCTGAGATGTGAGACAAGAACTAGGAGGGAGAGCGGGGAATTCCTTCCGCTAGTATGACCTACCTAAGTTTATTTGGTATTTAATTGGTCGGTCGAGTATAGGGATAATATGTGATATGTCAATTAACCCTTGTTTTGTGGCGGTGTTTGAAAATGGCATCCAAAAATGTTGAGATCGTGAATGAAGCACATGAGACCGTTGAGTCACCAACGATCAATACCGAGGATAATGTGCAACAAAAAGACAATAAATCCTCGGGTAAAAAAACAACACCGATCGGATGATGAGCGATGGGATGTTCGGAGGCTTTATGCAATTCATGCAACATCGGTGAGAGAGACTCTGTTCAAAATGTAGGTGGAAACAATGGCAACTCTCGGTGGTCACCACTAAGCGATTCAAGGAGCTGGGACCACCGGAGTTTTTGGAAAGCGAGAACCACTTAAAGGCGGAGGCGTGGTTAAAGCGAGATCACCAAGATATTTGATGTCTTGGGATGCTCAGGAGCAAAAGGTTCCTTTTGCCACCTTTATGTTGCGTGAAGAAGCGATTCTTGGTGGGAATCATAAAAAGTACCCGACTGACCTTTTCAAGATGTCTTGGGAGAAGTTCGAAGAGTGTTCAACGACAAGTACTTTCCCAAAAGTATTCGTCACATGAAGGAGGTGGAGTTTATCAAGTTGGAGCAAAAAAATATATGGCCGTGTCGTGTCTGAGGCTAAATTTGCGGAGTTATCCGGTTTGCATCCCATTTGGTCGATAATGAGGAGCGAATGACGCGAATGTTTCTAAGAGGTTTGAAACCCGATATACGTCGATACCTCATTTCTCACAAACTTTGTTTATATTCGGATGTTGTGAATAGGGCTCGATTATTGGAGCGCGATAATGAGTCGGCCAACCAAAAGGCAACGACCAACAACAACACGATAATAATCATCAAATTGGCAATGACCATCGAACAATGATAACCATCGTGGAGGAAATTATCATGCCAAGAATGGTAACCACTTGATTGGTAATCATGGCGAAGATAATAGGAGTGGAAATTTCAAGAGAGAAGGTTCAACAATGATGGAAAGACAATGATCACCAACACCCGTTTTCAAGGAAGGAGAATGACCACCAATTGTATGCTTCAAATGCGGAGGGGAGGGACATATCAGTCCAAAGCTGCGTGATGTAGTCCAAAGCATGTTACAATTATGGAAAAGAAGGTCACTAGCTTGATTTTTTGTGCACCAAAAGTCAAGTCCAATGGGGCGGTGGCACCAAAGCGGATCTGGACAAAACAAAAGTCGGTGGTTTCAGGAAGAGCATTTTTCGTGACTTCTCAAAAAGCGAGTAACCCGAACGAAGTTAGCACGGGTTAGTTAATTATAAATTCTTGCGAAATCTATACCTTATTAGATCTGGGTTCTACCCATTCTTTTATCTCTCTTGCTTTGCGCTCAGCGTTTAAATTTGACCCCGGAGAAGTTAGACTTTGACTTATTGGTTGAAACTTCGTTAGTAGAAACCTTCGTTACCTCCACTGTTTATAAATCTTGTTGATTCAAATCGACACTTTCACGTTACACAATCGATCTTATCTCTTTGAAAATACTTGCCTTTGATGTGATTTTAGGAATCGATTGGTTAACTACTCATCATCATTACTTTTAAATAAGGTTGTTAGCTTTCATATTCTAACCAACCTATTATGCGAATTCAAGCAACCAAACCACTAAAGTCAATCATTGTGTCATATCAAGCCATAAGTAAAGAGCCCCGAGCCTTTATTTGGTGACTTCCTTATGTGGAATGTGCCGAAAGCGAGACTTTCCGTAGGGGATTGTATGTGAATGATGATGGCAAGTTGATAGGTATCAATGTGACGTGTTATCCAAGTCTTGGATGAGAGTCACGATTTTGAATGATATTTCTATTGTTAATAAATTTCTGACGTATTCTTGAAGACTTCTTAGCCTACCCTAGAGCGTGAAATCGAATTTTGTATTGACCCCGATACAAACCCATTTCTAAAACCCTCAAATATTTCTTCACCTAAAACAGCGTATAATGTGCGCCAAAGATGATTTGGCTCGAGTATTGAAGATTACGACTATACCATTCAATATCATTGTGGAAGAAGCGAACGTGGTAGTGGCGCGTTTGAGTAGAAGATCGTATGTGTTTACGAGTGCGATGTTGTTAACACAAAAACCCATTTCAGTATAACTTACAAATGATGAAGATAGAGTTAAAGACTCTAGAGACCCGTGAAGATAATGAATATATGAGTAGAATCGACTTTAATCGATAAAGTTAAAGCCGCTCTCAAGCTACACACTCGAGTGATGAATGTGAAGAAGAAGGTTCAAGAGGCGTTATTCTAGAAGCAAGAATCGATGAAGAGAGGAAATCTCAACCCTCGATTTAATTGGCCCATTTGAAATCCTCGATCGAGTAGGAATTGTGGCCTATAGACTCGTTTTACCGCCAAGTATGTCGCGTGTTCATAACGTTTTTCACGTATCGATGTTACGTAAATATGTGGATGACCCGAACCACATTATTAAATTAGAACTAGATGAGATAGCAGAAGATTTAACGTATGAGGAGATACGTGTTAAAATCTTGGATAAGAAGGATCGTATTCAACACTCAAAGGTTATACCTCAAGAGTTAGAATCTGAAATGAAGTCAAGGTATCCTCACCTTTTCGGCATACCAGGTACGTACGTAAATTTTGAGGGCAAAATTTCATAAGGAGGGGAGATTGTGAGACCCCAAATTTTATGAATAAAGATTTAAATTTCTCGAAATATTTTTTTGAATATTATAAATGGTGTGGATTTGATATAATGTTATAGTTGTGGGTAATATTTATAAATTTTTGCAAAAATAATCAAGTTGTTATATAATATTCGATTGGTGGGGAATATTCTTTTTAACGGGGAATATTATTACGACGACACAATCATTAGTGGACCCCACAACGGAAGTATTATCGTAGTTAGAAAATGACGAATTATCTTTTTATAAAAATAACGGCGAAAGTATTCTGAGTTAAAAGCTGTTGAACTACCCGGTAGTAAAAGTATATATGTCTGGCGTGGTTGCATAGTAGCACACGGTATTGATTATTGATGCTTACGTGAAAAGTCACTCGATTTATACTCAATTATTGCTACGATAATTGTTGCATCATATCTCTCATATTATTGATTCAATTATTGTCACGATATCATCATATAATATATTATATTATTAAATCAATAATTGAGATGACAAAGTTATTCATATTATTATTTGCAATATTGACAATGTCTAGAAGTTACATCGAGGAGAGGTTTGGTCAATCTAATTGCGGCGATAAGGAGAAATCCTTATCGAAAAGCCCCTCTTTCACAGGAGCGACACGGTTGTTAAATATTGTGAATTATAATATTAATGATGAATAAGTTAATGTTGATTAAAAAGATGAAATTGATAGTTCCATTGTGTTGGAATTATTAGTGTTAGTGAAAATCGACATTTATTTCGATAATAATTGATGTCTGGAGGTTATATTGACCATCGGGTAATTAACCGGATAAATGAGCAATTAATTGCTATTGATTCACATGATTATAACTATTTGTTCACATGTGTACTACTATTGATTCACATTCATTTACTATTAGGGGAGTTGGTTGCAAGATTGATAATACTTGCATGACTAAGTTAAAAATGGAGGTATAGATGGAGGTACTATCTTTGTAATTAATATTTTCACATGTATAGAACTATTGATTCACTGATTTACTATTGATTCACATGATTTACTATTAGGGGAGGTGGTGCAAGTTTGATAATACTTGCGGGACTAAATTAAAAATGAAGAAAAAGAGGAAGGTATTATCTTTAATATTTTTGAGCCCCAAAACGTGCAATTATCGAAACTATATTTTCCTATAAATAGAAGCTCATTCTTCCTTCATTTCTCACCAATTCACTAAAGCTATAGAGCAATTATTATAGAGAGAAATTATAGAGAGAAAGAAGAAGAAATGTCCTTTACCTCACTATTCCGAGTATCCGGTTTTCTTCTTGAGGTAAGGGGTATTATTTTTCGTATTCATGAAGAGAGTTATTTTCTTTCAATACTAGTAAGGGTTGTTATTCCATTCTTTATTATTATGTTGGAATAACTTTGTATATCTGAGACTACCGTATACATGGTGAAATTCTTACATTATTCCATTCTTTATTATTATGTTGGAATAACTTTATACATGCGATCTATCGCATACATGTGAAATTCTTTGTTATTCCATTCTTTATTATTATGTTGGAATAACTGCATCTGTGTGATTCGCGCATGGTGAAATTTTCTTTTATTCCATTCTTTATTATTTTGTTGGAATATCTCATTGCATCTTGATCGCATCGCACGCATGCGTGAATTCTTACATTGTTCCATTCTTTATTATTACATTGGATATATCACATGCATGCGGATTACGCATGACTGGTTCCATTCTTTATTATTACATTGAATATCTTTATCTTGCATCTGCGGATTCTAATTATTATTACGTGACACATGCTTATTCCATTCTTTATTCCATTCTTTATTATTACATTGGAATAACTTTTATACATGTGGATTACGCATGCATGGTGAATGATCCTTCGTATTCATTCTTTATTAAATTATGGAAATGATGCATCTACGTGGATTCTGCCGCATGGCGGTGAAAATCCATTTGCGATTTTATATATTCTATTATACTTATGATGAGATATCATTTCTTTTGTACTAAATAAATGAAATATCATTTTCTTTGGTATTTTTTTTTTACGAGTTACTATTCACGGGTTACTATTCACCCGATTACTATTCACTCTAGTACTATTCACTCGGGTATTCGGGGCCTTTTCGTGTCGGAGTACTATTCACGAGTTACTATTCACGGGTTACTATTCACCCAATTACTATTCACTCTAGTATCATTCACTCGGGTATTCGGGGCACTTTTTGTGTCGAGGTACTATTCACGGGGTATTATTCCCAAAATACTATTCACGGGGTACTATTCACCAAAAAAATATATTTCTTTTCTGTCCAAATTATTTTTGGTACATGAATATTATTCTTGAATTTTACTCTACAAAGCAGTATCATGTTGACAATTTGGACGTTATTGATTCTGGATAAATTAAATTATAAATCTTTAAAATTTATCCTTGAACTTGTTTTATTGAATTATTATGTCATTGTCATCATCCTCATGCTTATATTGTGATTAAAGTCATCTTTGGCTTACGTGCATAGATGGACTTGGTATGATTATGACCAGGGATTATTCGGTATAATCATGGCCAGTAATGTGACGAATGATGTGGTAAAAGTCCTCATTGGCACATGTAGTTCATTGATGGACAGTTGTTGGTATGATTATGACCGGGATTATTCGGTATAATCATGACCATTGATGATTACATGAATATCCTTGGTCGTGGTGCAGGGATGATTCGATTTTATTTATTAAGTTGAGTCTCAGCGATAAAGTTGATGAAAAACTTTTAAATCATAGAAGATAGTAGATTTTATGCTCTACTTGACTCTTCTAATGGATTGCTTATTTTTTCTGCAGTTGTTGATCTAAAACTTGTTGTCTATTGTATTCTATCGGTTGTTATCTTTATTGAAGGCTAAGGATAATTTATTATGCATTATCTTAGTCATAATATTTCTTAGTTGGGCTAGTTGAGCTCACCCTTTCTTTCATCCTTACTATTCTCTCTTGAGATAATAATAATAATATATTGAGTGGGATATTGTCTGATGGAAAACCTGGAGTGATGGTCCGGATAAATGGCTTTAGTAGTCCTCACTATATACTATATTTTGGGGCATCAATAATGTGATAATAATTGTAATGAGGACTCCATTGAGTGTGGATATTGTCTAGATGATGATATTCTTGTTTAAACTCTCGATTATGTTTTTTACGTATTTTCTAATCATTTTTACAAGCAAGTGGAATGCCAAAACCACTACCATTAGTATAATTAAGTTGTTTGAACCTTGAATTTATGTACCATGTATCTATGGCGAGAAAAGATGGGTGATGTATACAAGAAATTGCATCCAAAGAAGGAATTCAAAGACAACAAAAGACCTCAGAAGAGAGACAAAGGCCTTGTAGCTGGGATCGTGGAGTGACTTAGACAATGATTCAACTCCTGAATCTGGAGATGATGAAGATCCTCAAATGGCAAATCTTTGCCTGATGACCAAGCATGCAAAGGACAAACAGAACTCCAACAATAATGAAGTAAGTATAGATGAGGTATTTGACTTCAACTCTCCTGATGTAGACATTGATGATTTAAGAACTGCACTGCATGGCATAACATCTGATCTGCATCAATACATAAAATGGTTTAGAGTTCTGTCTAAGGACTATTCACTTCTTCAAAAGGAGAAAGAGAAAGTTCAAGAAGAACTGAAATGCCTTTTAATCTTGACTCGCTCTCCAAGTTTGAAGCTGAGAATAAGCTCTTAAAACAGACCAATGAGCTCAATGCACAAAGAGAGTCAAGTCTAACCTCTAAAATTGAGGAACTAGAGAAGACAATCTCTACATAGAATAAATCCCCTTCATCCATGTACTCCCTGATCTCTACTCAGAGAAGTGTCACTGACAGAACATGTTTAGGCTTTGGGGAATCCACCTCAGAGCCATGTGTGGGAAAGGTAAAGGAAACTATCACTAGTAATGCTTCAAATTTTAGTAGAGGCATTATATTTGTGAAATCCTCACAGAATGATGAGCCAGTCCAACTCTGCTCTACTGATTCAATCCACATTTCAAGGAGTAAAGGATCTCATGTTAGCCTGGGTTTCAAAAAGGAAAAGAGTAACCCAACCACTACTCACCAACCTCGAAGGATCGTAGAGTTGAGTAAAATCAACTCCACGAACCAACTGGGAAGGAACAGTAGAGGTAAGGTACACTCCTCACAAATCATGAAACATAAAGACACATGGAAAAGGGAGGATAAGTTTAACAGAAAGATGATTAAAGATCCACAAAAGTTCAAATGGAGGAAGAATCCTCACACACACACAAGCATGCATCATATTAGATGTTTTGTGTGAAATAAGGTTGGTCACAAGGCTGCAATGTGCTATTATAATCCTACTCATATGAAACCCAAAATCAAGCAGATTTGGGTTCCTAAGGGTACTAACAAAGTAGGACCCATGCAAGTATGGGTACCAAAATGAGAGTTTCATCTTACCACAGGAACCAAGCTCCGTGATCACAACCTGGTATCTGGACAATGGATGCTCAAGGCACATGACAGGGAACAAAGCCCTTCTGTCTAACTATATAGAGAAGGAGGGTCCTGCAGTCATCTTTGGAGATAATGGCTTTGGCAAAACAAGAGGATATGGCTCAGCTGGAAATGGTGCAGTGTCTTTCAGCAAAGTGGCCTATATGGAAGGACTACAACAGAATCTTCTGAGCATAAGTCAACTTTGGGACAAGGGTCATCAATTAACATTCCTCAACAATCAATGTCAAGTCAGAGATCTGAAGATATCTTCCATAAAGAAAACTAGAACAAGAAAAGGAAATGTCTACACAGTAAATCTTGGACAACTAAGCTCAGACGAGACAATATGCTTTATGTCTAAAGCATCTGAAGAAATGAGCTGGCAATGGCATAGAGACTGTCTCATCTCAACATTAAGAGCATGTCCAAACTGGCCTTAAAAGATCTAGTTGCTGGCTTACCCAAGTTCAACTTCGTCAAAGAAAGGTCGTGAAATGCCTATCAACTTGGAAAGCAGACCAGAAGCTCATTCAAGAGCAAAACTGCCAACTTAATTGACAAGCCCCTGCAGTTGCTTCACATGGATCTGTTTGGGCCAATTCCAACAACGAGCCTTGGAGGGAAGGGATACTCACTAGTCGTAGTGGACGATTACACCAGATTCACATGGGTATTCTTTCTGACCTCGAAAGATGAAACAAGCTCTCAACTGATCAAGATGTTCAGACTAGTAATGAACGAGAAAGAGGAGAAAATTAAGGCTATAAGGAGTGATCATGGCAGAGAATTCGACTTCTCTGAAATGGACCAGTTCTGCACAGACAATGGCATCAGTCACAACTTCTCAGCTCCACAAACTCCTCAACAAAATGGAGTAGCTGAAAGAAAGAACAGGACGCTAATAGAGGCTGGAAGAACTCTACTAGTAGCAGCCCATCTGCCTGAGTACTTCAAGCGGTAAGCCAACACCACCGCATGCTACACTCAGAATAGATCACTGATACACTCTACGATTAAAAAGACTCCCTACGAACTGTGGAAAGGAAGAAAGCCAAGTGTCAGCTACTTCCATATATTTGGATGTGCATGCTACATTCTCAACAATGGAAAGCAGTATTTGAAAAAGTTTCAACCCAAGTCAGACGAAGGAATCTTTCTTGGGTATGCCACAGACAGTAAGGCCTACAAAGAGTTCAACAAAAAACACTAAGTGTAGAAGTCTCAATTCACATCATCTTTGATGAGACAGACTTAGACAAAATAATGCCTCAAGACACTACAACCGATAGTTCAGACACTACGAACGAGGTCGTCGAGCTCAACGCTACGATGGTAGTCCCAGAAAATGAGATCGTTGAGCAGGAAGAGGAGATCGTATAGAGAACTATGCAAGATAAGAAGGTATGAGGATAGATGTTCCAACAGGAAATAGATGGGCAAAAGATCACACTCAAGACTTAATCATTGGAAACCCAAATACAAGAGTCAAAACAAGAGCGGACACCCAAAATGAGTATTTCTATCTGAGCTTTCTATCACAGATGGAATCCAAGAAGATAGAAGATTCTATGGAAGACTCCAGCTGGATAGAAGCCATGCAAGAAGAACTAAATCAGTTTGAAAGAAGCAAAGTATGGAGATTAATTCCAAGACCAAAAAATCATCCTGTCATTAGCACCAAGTGGGTCTTCAGGAACAAGATGGATGAAGATGGAGTAATAACCAAAAATAAAGCAAGACTGGTGGACAAAGGTTACTCTTAGGAAGAAGGCATTGACTATGATGAGACATTTGTACCTGTTGCCAGACTAGAAGCCATCAGAATATTCCTTGCTTTTGCTGCTCATATGAAGTTCAAAGTATTTCAGATGGATGTCAAAAGTGCATTCCTAAATGGTGAACTTCAAGAAGAAGTATATGTAGAGCAACCTCCAGGTTTCATCAATCCATCTCTTTCATGGTATGAAACATTAACTAACTTTCTTATTGAAAATGGGTTCACTAGAGGTAGAGTAGATACCACATTATTTCTTAGAAAGCATAAGACAAAGTCTTATTAGTTTAAATATATGTTGATGACATTATTTTTGGATCTACTGATGAAAAGTTATGCAAAATATTTTCCAAGCTTATGTAGAGCAAGTTTGAAATGAGCATGATGGGTGAGCTGAACTTCTTCCTAGGACTGCAAGTAAAGCAGACTGATGAAGGAATCTTTATAAACCATGCCGAGTACCTCAAAGATTTACTTAAAAAGTATGGCATGGAATTAGCCTCTCCTATAAAAACCCCAATTGCTCCAGCAACCAAACTTGACAAAGATGAAAAAGGTAAAAGTATTGACATAACTCAATACTGAGGTATGATAGGCTCTCTTCTATATCTGACTGCTAGTAGACCAGATATAATGTTTGCAACATGCATATGTGCTAGATTTCAAGCTAATCCTAAGGAATCACACTTAACTACTGTAAAAAGGATTTTCAGGTACCTCAAAGGCACACCTCACTTAGGGCTTTGGTATCCCAAGGAATCCTCATTTAAACTAATAGGATATATAGATGCTGACTTTGCAGGTTGCAAAATAGACAGAAAAAGTACCAGTGGCACCTGTCAGCTGCTAGGAAACAGACTTGTGTCCTGGTTCAGTAAGAAGCAAAACTCAGTATCTACTTCAACTGTAGAAGCTGAATACATTCCTATTGGTAGCTACTGTGCGCAGATCCTCTGGATGAAAAATTAACTAGCAGACTATGGGTTTGATTTCAAATCTATACCTGTTCACTGTGATAACACAAGTGCCATAACAATAACACATAATCTTGTCATACACTATAGGACTAAGCATATAGAAATAAGGTATCATTTCATTAGGGATCATGTGAAAAATGGAACTATATCTTTACAATATATCCCTACTAAAAATCAACTTGCTGATGTCTTTACAAAACCTCTAGATGAATCCAGATTTAATAAACTAATAAGTGAACTAGGCATGCTAAATTTACAACCATAAAATCTATGCTCTAGTTTGTGCTAACCATGCAAATATAAAGGCTAAGCTTGAAATAGTAGACATGACCAAAGAAAGTCCACGATCGTAGAGTTACAGTGATATGAAAGACCACGATTGTAGAGCTCCATCAACAGAACAAGGAAGCATCCTGTGATGACAAAGTTACAACAAATCAAAGCAATCTCTTTGTCAAGCGCCTCATGGACAAACTTAACCCTTAATTCACTCTAAGAGGTTGGCCCTTCCAAAGCTACCTTAACTCGAGAGAAATGCTAACTCAAAAGTTCAATCACAAGGACCAGGGCAGACAACGTTCGCAGTATAAACTCAATGAATGCAGAGCAGACTCGACAATTGTAAAGCAGACTCGAAAATCGCAGTGCATACTCGACGATTATAAGAACTACCTCAACAATAGCAGTCCTCCCAAAGGACACATCAGCTCAGGAGGAGCTAAGGGGAAAATCAGTATTTTCCCACAAGTCAAAATCGTGGAGCTAAGTAGAACTCGACACATGTCTCTCTAATTAGATCGTGTGGAGGGAAGTTACAAGTATAGTTTAAAAACCCTTTTTGAAAACTTAGAAGTTCAAAAAGCTCATATCTCTCTCTCCAATAGCAGAAACCATAGCTTTCTAAATTGCAAAATCATCCTCAGTACAAAGAAATCAATAGCAGCCTCAAACGTCATCTCTGGTTACAGACTCTGTTTCGATGAGTTCAAAACAGTTGACCCCAAGTTTCTCAAAACTTTGTCTCTGATAAAGAAAGCTGGTCTTGAAGAGGCCCTGGGTATGAGCACTTGGATCTACCCTAAGTTGATAAAGGAATTCTACAGAAATGGTGTGTTCGATAACGACGTCATTACTACGAGGGTCAAGGACGTGGAAATCAAGCTCAAGGCTGAGGATATAAATCTAGCCCTAGGTTTCAAATCAAAAGGGTTTTCGTTCATAGATGGCATCGATTTCCATGAAGGACTTAAGAGAATGCACCACAAAAAGTTCCCCACTATCAAAGGGTACAAGAAGAAAGAGTTCCCTCAGAAGTATGAATTTCTGGCAGGCATTATTGGAAAATGCATATGCTGCAAGAGCTACGACCATGACTCAGTAAACGAAGTGCAGCTCAAGCTCACGACAACCATCAGTTATGGGATACAGCTTAACTATGGAGCCCTACTACTTGAATGGGTTGGGAAGTGGATTCTTAGCTCGAAGAAGTCAAAGAGCTCTAGAAAGATGCTCTACGAACGATTCAGAAGTATTATCCTATAGTTCGCTTTGGGAGATAAGATAGGGGATGATGAAGGAGAGTCCATCCATCCGAACAGATAAATGGCCCAACAACTGTTCTAAAACTGGAAAAGGAATCCAGCAGAGAATGTACGAATGATGTCTGAGTCCAGTGGTAGGGCTGGTGATGCAAAGGAGTCAAGGATTCCAGGGAACATGTCTGTTGTTAAGGAGACTGAAGAAGATAAAGAAGAAACCAATAAGGAGGAACCCATTGTCTTAGTCAGAAAAAGCAAGGGCAAAAGAAGTTGAAGGCTCAAATGGCAGAAGAACCCCAGGGGTCAACCACTGATATACCACAAGAGCTTTCTGACATTGAAACTCTGAGGATCTTGAGAAGGAAAGAATAACTGGCTGAGTTAGATGAAGACAGAGCTACCATCTCTTAGCTACTGAAGAAGAATAAAAATAGTCACAAGTCCAAGAGGCCATCTGTCCCCTCGATCGTAGAGTCTCTATCGATCGTAGAGACCAGACTGGACGCCTCTCCCAAGAGGTTCTTTGCAAAAAGATACTATGGTGATCAATGGTTCGAAATGAGCTAAAGAAAGTCCTAAGGCTGTAGCTTAGCCTAGAAAACCAAGAAGGAAATTGGTTAAAAAGTGCATTCTTGTTAATAAAGAAGTACTTAAAGAAGAGGACAAAAAGGTAGTCACCGAGAAGGAGCTATCTGAGGCAAGACAAGAGAACATAGCTCCAGCTGAGGGGGAGCTACATGAATTCTCACTTTAGAGAGTGCTCCAGCTGAGGGGGAGCCATTCAAAATATAAATTGGTGATCATGTTGAGGGGGATCCTCATGATATCCTTATGGCAGAAGAGGCTGCTCCTGAAGAAATTAAGAGAGCACCAGAGCAAGAAAGTCGCAAGGAGGTGATTAATGTAGTGGAATCCTCAAAAGAAGACAGAGAAGAAGAAGAAGATGATGACATCGAAATCATAGTTGTGGGGTGTGATGGGTATAGGAGAGCCACCTACAATTAGTTGTTTTCCTATCTACCCATGATGCCTTTCCACAGAGCTCAAATTCTCAACTGCTGGGATCATATGTTCTAGAGCTTCAAAGCATATCCTGTAATCTCAATGCTAGCTCATGGATTTCCAGGCAACTTCAACTTTGCCAAGCAGATAATCACAAATGGCCCTTCTTCAAAGAATGAGCATGAGGTACTATCTATTCCAATCCTTTTCAGGGTTAATCACTATCCACCTTCATTTTTCAGTCAATTTTATGAATTCCCAAGCTGGTTGGAAGTGATCCTAAATCCACTAAATCAATTCCCAGTTGCAGAATCCCAAAATTCTGTAGCTGATGAACCAAATATGCCCAACTTCATTTTAATCTCATCTCCTCTCATCTCTACGATTACCGAATCGAGCCCAATCGTAGAGTCACACGCTCAAATAGTAGTGCCACCTACTCAAGATTCCCAAACACAAGCCCATCCATCAGATATTCCCTCCTCGTCCTCAAATGAATACTTCAACCTTGATCTTGCTCTTTACACCCTGCAAGATCAATTCAAAAGAGCCCCTCCTCCAAACAGTCCACAACTCCTTGAACTCATATCAGATCTTCCAACCAAAGAAAAACAGTCTGAAGCATCCCAAAAAGTAACTAAGGACATACAGGAAGAACTTGAAGTTCACTCAGACCTTGTTCAACTGAGGCTGACTCATCTAATTGATTATGCCAACTCCCTCCCAAGCACCTTAAGTTCTGAGCTCACAAAGAAGCTTTGGGAGATCATAAAGGAGATGATTCAGAGCATAAATGAAAGGGATCAAATTTATTTTCAAGCTGCTAAGAGACACAAGGATGCTATTTTTATCCTACAGTCTACTCAGGAGTCCCAGAACAAACTTATGATAGAAAGTCTCATGAATTTACAAACTGCAGTGAAATAATTTTAAGAGTTCTCCATGGGTCAAATACAACAAATAGAGAATGTTCAGGCCATTCTCCAAAAGAGGGAAGATCGATCTGACGCTCTCATTAAAGAGAACCGTGAAGACATTACTCTATCCCACAGTCAGCTCAACGAGCTTGTTCAAGGCATGACTCGCCTATCTAAAGATATTTGAGCCCTTGATACTGACATAAAGGGGGAGAATAAAGGGAAAGGAGATCAAGGTAAGGGCAGAGGCAGAGGCACTTTCTTAGCTCAATCATCAAGGAGTCCTACAAGGCAGTCTCACCATCAGACTCCATGATCTGGCCATCACACTCAACGATCTGATCAACAGCCAATTATTATGGCTCAACCATTAAGGAGTCAAGGGCCTTCTCCCAGCTCATATGAGGTGACCACCACATGTGACGCCCCCAAAATAGGTATACATCACCCATCTTGAGTCGCCAAATACATGGTATAAAATACAAATAAAAACTTAATTATACAAATGTAGTGTAAAATATGACAAAACATAATATTGTCATCTATACAATATCCACACTCAATGGAGTCCTCATTACATTTATTGTTACACTATTTAACAGAATAGTGAGGACTACTAATACTATCATCTGGACCATCACTCTATTCCCCGACTAGTCCTGGCTACGTTCTCATTTCCTGAAGAGAACAATGAAAGCAAAAGGGTGAGCTCAACTAGCCCAATGAAAGAAACATCATTTCACGAAATATTATGACTAAGATAATATTATGACTAAGATAATGTCAATAAATTATCATTAGCCTACAACAAATTGTAAAAGCGATACAATATAACAAACATCAAGTTTAATGCGGTTAGAACAAACAATCCATTAGAAGAGTCAAGTAGAGAATAAAATCTACTATCTTCATGATTTAAAAGGTTTTTCATCACTTTTATCATCGAGACTCGACAATAAATAATCCATATCATCGAATCACCCCTGCATTACGGCCAAGGATATTCTTTAGTATCACAACCACAATTTATCCATGCACTACGGGTCAAAGATATTTGTGTATTCATTAATGGCCATGATCATGCCAACAACTATCCATCAATGAACTACAGGCCAATGAGGACTTTTACCACATCATTCGTTAATTATACCGAATAATCCTTGGTCATAATCATACCAAGTCCAACTCTGCACGTAAGCCAAAGATGATTTTCATCACAATATAAGCATGAGGATGATGACAATAATATAAGCATTAATCAAACGAAAACAAGGATAAATATTAAAGACTTTAAATTTATCCAAATATTATCCATCCCTTAAATAACTCATAATCTAGTATTGTTAATATTATAACAATATTTTAATCACTTCTTAAACTTATAAACAATTTAATTTAATTGTTTACACTTTACCAAATAATGCATTTAATCATTCAAAAATGCCATAATCATAAAAATTCATCACCAATGATCAAATCACTCATCAAAAATCTACATATACCTTATATAGGATTTTCAAGCCCTAAAATCCTATTTACCAATTCTTCAACTTCACATAACATATTTAACTCATATGTTTGTAACTAAACTATTTTCATGAAAAATTACCAAATCAACTTATTATTTTTCTATCCTTTCTCCAAACATATATACATATATTTCATACACAACAAGTATTTTTTTTATAATTTTTCAACTCCCTTAAGTATTTTTCAAAAATCAATTTCTAATTAATTCCTTAAGAAATTAGCTACCTGAAGTTTAACTCCAAAAATTCCCAAATCTTGGTAGGATCTTATACATGTTAACGTGAGCTTCCAGTTTAAATTTCATGGTCATCGGAGTTATAGAACTTCGATTATAGCATTTTTCGTCGGAAAAACCTAAATATTGAAATAGTCATAACTTGTTTATTTTAAGTCGGAATGAGCTCCTTTTTGGACAGGAGGTACTTTATACCATATATTTCCATGTCCCAAAAGGCCAGAATTTTTCTCACAAATCAAGTGGCCGAAACAACCCTTACAAAATTGTGGGCAGTAGCTTTTTCCTTTTTTTTTCACTTTTTCATGCTTTGTCAAAAATAGTCCATACAAAAATCTAAAACTCCTCTTTCAGTGATTCCACTTGGAGATGTTAGAAAACTTATCATAATATCCTCCCAAATTTTTTCAGAATTTTTAAATGTCCAAAAAATTATGAAACTGCAAATGGATTTTAACCCGCCATGCGGTAATCCACGTAAACAGATCATTTTCACAATTTAATAAGGAATGAATACGAAGGATCATTCACCATGTATGTGGTAATCCACATAGATAGGTTATTCAAATAGAATAATAAATAATGGAACCAGGTTAGGCATAATACGCACCGACAGGATATTCCAACAGAATAATAAAGAATGGAATAACAACAGAAATCACCATGCATGCGATAGACCGCACAGGCAGGTTATTCCAACAAATAATAAATAATGGAACCAGGTCAAGCGTAATACGCACCGACTAGATATTCCAACAGAGTAATAAAGAACGGAACCAGGTCATTCGTAATCCACACAGACAGGATATTCCAACAGAATAATAAAGAATGGAATAACAACGAAATTCACCGAGCAATGCGATAGATCAAGATGAGACGGAGTTATTCCAATAGAATAATAAAGAATGGAATAACATAAGAATTTCACCATGTAAACGGTACTTCGCATAGACAGGTTATTCTAACAGAACAATAGGGAATGGAATAACAATAGCTCTCTTCATGAATACGAAAGAAATAATACCCCTTACTATAATAATAATATCCCTTACCTTAGAAAGAAACTGGATACTGGAGTAGAGAGGTAGCAGACTTCTCTTCTTCTTTCTCTCTATAATTTCTCTCTATAATAATTGCTCTATAGCTTTAGTGAATTGGTGAGAAATGAAGGAAGAATGAGCTTCTATTTATAGGAAAATATAGTTTCGATAATTGCACGTTTAGGGGCACGAAATATTACAGTACAATACCTCCAACTTTTTTTTTTTTTAATTTAGTCCTACAAGTATTATCAAACTTGCACCACCTCCCCTAATAGTAAATAATGTGAATCAATAGTTCAATCATGTGAATCAATAGTTATAATCATGTGAAAATACGAATTACAGTATAGTACCTCCATCTATACCTCCATTTTTAACTTAGCCATGCAAGTATTATCAATCTTGCACCAACTCCCCTAATAGTACAAGAATGTGATTCAATAGTACATACATCTGAACAAATAGTTATATAAGCATGTGAATTAGTAGTAATTAATTGCTCATTTATCCGATTAATTACCCGATTTATCAATATAACCCCAGGACATCAATTATCATCTAATAGATGTCGATTTTCACTAACACTAATAATTCCAACACAATGGAACTATCAATTTCATCTTTAATCAACACGAACTTATTCATCAATAATATTATAACTCACAATATTTAACAACCAATTCATTCCGGGAAGAGGGGCTTTCAGATAAGGATTTCTCCTTATTGGTAGCGTAATTAGGTGACCAAACCTCTCCTTGATGAACTTCTAGACATTCTCAATATTGCAAATAATAATATGAATAACTTTGCCGTCTCAATTATTGATTTAATAATATAACATATTATGCAGATGATCTTGTGACAATAATTGAATCAATAATATAAGAGATATGATGCATCAATTCTTGTAGCAATAATTGAGTATACAGAGTGACTTCTTACGTAAGCATCAATAATCAATACCGTGTGCTACTATACAACCACGCGTATTACCGTACTTTTACTACCTGGTAGTTCAACAGTTTTAATGGTAACACTTTCGCCATTATTTTTATAAAAAGATAATTATGTCGTTTTCTAACTACGACAATACTTCCGCCATGGGGTCCACCAATGATTGTTAATCAATATCGAATATTCCCTGTTAAAATGAATATTCCCCGACAAATTGAATATTATATAACCACTTTCTTACTTTGCAAAATTTATAAATATTACCCACAACTATAACATTATATCAAATCCACATCATAATATTCAAAAAAAATATTTCGAGAAATTTAAATCTTTATTCATAAAATTTGGGGTCTCACACCACAGGCCTAAGAATGCCAATTAGAGATCCTGCTTTCATGAATAGGCACGATCATAATGAAAGACTAAGTCAAAGCGAGCTGGAAGAAATAGAACGGAGAGACGAAGCTAGTAGGAGAAGAAGAGCTGAGGAATATGCAAATCCTCCGAGTAGCAAAATGTAAAAGAAATAGAGATAAGTTGAAACTCAATTCTTATTGATGTAACTAAGCTTAAATGTAATATCTATCTTCAAACATCAATAAATTCATGCTTATTCTCTAGAAATTTCAAATTTCTTCAAAAATATTAAGTAAAATTTACTTTCTTTTATATCGCGTATAGAATTTGATAATCATGACAACAAATATCCTTGGTTATGTCAACATCAAATAGGGGGAGATTGTTGGAAGAGTGCATATTTTGATTTGATGTTTAAATTAAATGCTCATGATTATATATAAAGTCCTTCAAAGAATATATGTACAAGGACTTAGTAATAGATCAAATTTGTTAGGTTGATCTAAGCTTTTAATATTCATCTTTTTATAAATAAATGTATAGATAAAGAGATCAAAGATGGTAGGTTGATCTATGTCTTGAAATATAATAGATAGGCTTCAATAAAATTGTAGTCTATTGAGCTGATCAAGAGTTTGCAGAAGCCAATGCAAAATCGTAGAGCATCAAGGATCGTAGTATGTCTGCTTTGAAGGGCTTCTCTATAAATCGTAGAGTGGTCTAGACGTTTGCCGAAGCCAACTCAGAGATCGTAGTGTGATCTCAGAAATGTAGAGTCTGCAAGATAAGCAAGTAAAGATCGTAGTGTGATAATCCCTTAAGAGAAATCATAGTGCTTTTGTCTGCTAAGTAACGGATCAAGCATCAAGGTGCCAAGTCACCACGATCAGAATCGTAGAGCATCATATGTCTATGTTAGAAGCATCGAACCTTGCACATTTGTTTAAAGATAAATCCCACCAAATGTGGAAAAGGTTATAAACGTTGAAGTCCTTGCACCTTGCACATTGAAGTTTAATTGCGCGCCAATAAGGAGAAATTCTTATCGGAAAGCCTCCTCTTTCCTGGGAATGATTTGGTTGTTAATATTGTGAGTTATAATATTAATGATGAATAATTATTGAAAGATTAAAAATATCTTGATTAAAGATATGTGAGTTGTAGTAAATATTTATTTAATTTTTGATATAAATAGAGGGGTTTTTCATGATTTATTTGTTATAAGTTTGGCTTATTACATGGACCCCAGTTACTCATTTTTCAAAATCACCGGTAAAAAGTTATCTTAGTTTTGTTTTATTATTATTATAATAGTAATAAAACAAAAAACTTTTTATACAAAACAGAAAGCTTTTTATATAAAACATAATACTTTTTATATTATATATAAAGTTATTCATTTTATTAGATTATAAATAGAATATATTATATTTTAAATAAAGTTTTCATTTTATTAGGATATTTTATTGCTCAGTAATGAATAGTAAAAATCAGATTTCTGCGCCTGTGAATTCGTCCAAAATTCAACTGTTCATCCGTGATTAAATAGTTCCCTGCCATTCTCCTATAAATAGGATGCTTAATTTAGAAATGAAAATCACACCAGAATTGGAGAATTCTTCTTCTATAATATTGAGCGTATTTCTTTTGAGTTTAATGAAATTTTGAGTGTAGCAAATAGTGCAAATTTTCTTTAAGAATATCCCCGCTATATCAGTCATAATTACTCTCCTTTTAAGGTAAGGGATATTATTTTCTTTCAATATTCGTAAGAAATATTATTTTTTCCCATACTCTAAAGTATGCAAGTAATATTATTTCGTTTCATATTCCTAAATCTACACTTATTTTGATAAGTATTGCTTATATACCCCCTGAAATTAGTAGAATATCCTTGAATTTTGCGCTTCATTTAGTATCGTTTCACAAAAATATTTTTTGGAACTTTCTTATTAAATTTTAATATTTTCATTCAGGGTACTATTCACACATACGGTACTATTTATACATACGGTACTATTCATACGGTACTATTCAAGAGGTACTATTCACAAAGTACTATTCACGGGGTACTATTCACTACAAAAATTGATTTCTTGTCTATCCAAATTTTTTTTGATACACAAATATTATTCTTAAATTTTACTCCATAAATTAGTTATCTTGTTGACAATTTGGATATTCTTAAACTTTGGATAAATTGAATTATAAATCTTTAATATTTATCCTTAATCTCACTTGATTGATTTCTTATATCATTGTCATCATCCTCATGCTTATATTGTGGTGAAAGTCATCTTTGGCCAGTAGTGCATAGATGAACTGATGATTGATATGATTATGACCATGAATTATGTATCGGTATAATCATGACCTGTAATATTACAAATGATGTGGTAAAAGTCCTCTGGCCCGTAGTGCATAGACGGACAGGTGTTTGACATGATCATGACAACTGGTGATAATAACGAATATCCTTGGCCCGTACTGCATGGATAATTCGTAGATGTGATACTAACAAATATCCTTGGCCTGTAGTGCATGGATAATTCGGTGATATAGATTATTTATAGAGTTATGTTACAGAAATAAAATATTGATGATGAACTTTTAAATCATAGAAGATAGTAGACATCATGCTCTATTTGACTCTTCTAATGGATTGCTTATTCCGTTACAGATGTTGATCTAACTTGTTGTCTATTGTATTCTATCAATTTTTACACTGTTGAGGACTAAGGATAATTTATTCTATATTATCTTAGTCATAATATTCTTTACTGAGCTATTTGAGCTCACCTTTTTCTTTCATTGTTCTCTTCAAGAAATGAGAATATAGTTGAGACTAGTCGGGGAATGGAGTGATGGTCTAAGATGGTGGCTATAGTAGTCCTCACTATTTTATGAAATAGTGTGATAATAATTGTAATAAGAACTTTATTTGAGTTTGGATATTGTCTATGAGACAATATTCGTATTAAAACTCTCAGCTTATGTGTTGTCTTATTTTACACGATAGTTGATAATTGTATAAATTATGTTTGTATTTGAATTCTGTACCATGTATTTGGAGACTCAGAATGGGTTATATGGACCTATTTTGGGGGCGTCACAGTTGGTATCAAAGTTTAGGGATATGATCTCTGGCAGAAATCTGAGGCTAGAACTAGGAGGGGAGAAACGAGTAAATCTTTTGCTAGTATGACCTATCTAAGATTATTTGTTATTTAATTGGCGGTCAGAATATAGGGATAATATATGCCATGTTAATTAACCCTTGTTTTATGGTAGTGTTTGAGAATGGCATCTAAAAATTTTGAGATAAGCAATGGAACACATGATACCGTTGAGACACCGCCAATCAATAACCAGGATAATGTGCATCAGGAATGCAATAATCCTCATGTAAACAATAACACCGACCAAATGATGAATGATGGGATGTTCAAAAGCTTTCTACAATTCATACAACACTAAACAAGAGAGATTCTTGTTTAAAATGCAGGTGGAATCAATGGCAACTCACGGCTGATCACTGCAAAGAAATTCAAGGAGTTGGGACCACTGGAGTTTTTGGGAAAGCCAGAGCCACTTAAGACAGAGATGTGGATTATGCAGATCACCAATATATTTGACATCTTGGGATGCTCAGAGGAGCAAAAGGTTCCCTTTGCCACCTTTATGTTCTGAAGAGAGGCAGATTACTGGTGGGAATCTGTAAAGCAACTCATCTTTCTGCACTGAAGATGTCTTGGAAAAAGTTCAAAGAATTATTCAACGACAAGTACTTTCCAGAGAGTATTCGTCACATGAAAGAGGTGGAATTCATCAAACTAGAACAAAACAATATGACTATATCGCAATACGAGGCAAAGTTTGCGGAGTTATCTCGGTTTGCATCCCATTTGGTAGATAATGAGGAGCATATGACGTGAATGTTTTCGCGAGGTTTGAAGCCCGAAATTCGTCAATACCTCATTTCTCACAAACTTTGTTTATGTTTAGATGTTGTGAATAAGGCTCAGTTATTGGAGCGCGATAATGAGTCAGCCCAACCAAAGGATAACAACCGATAAAACGACAATGGGCATAATAGTGGCATCAGTCATCGAAGCGGTGATAACAAACTTCGAGGAAATTATCATGCCAGAAATGGTAACCACTTCGGTGGTTATCCTGACCAAGATAATAAAAGAAATGAGTCAAGTGGAAATTTCAAAAAGAGAAGGTTCAATAATGATGGAAAAACAGCAGCACCAACACACGTTTTTAAGGAAGGAGAACGACTAATGAGTGCATATTATTCTTTTATTTTGATTCCTTTATGTTTAGTTTTATTGCATTTTTCATCTGTATATGAGCTTATTAAGGTGTTTAATGATTTTAGGAAGAATTGGAGCTGAAATGAGGAAAAAGGAAAAATTACAGGGTTTTTAGCATTAAGTTGGATGCATAGTCGTGGCTTGGGACTTATATTTTATTGTAGATCTCTTCCTTAGCTTTCTGAAACATCTTGAATTGTCCCAATCATAGTTCATATGAAAAAATTATGATCTTTTTACCAAACGGACTTTGAACCTCAAAGTTTGGAAGTTGCAATTTATGTTTTGTCGTATTTTTCACGATAGTTGATAATTGTATAAATTAAGTTTATATTTGAATTATGTACCATGTATTTTGCAACTCAGAATGGGTTGTATGGACCTATTTTGGGGGTGTCACAAAGAACACCACAGTTGAATGGTGTATCTGAAAGGAGAAATCAAACACTGTTGGACATGGTTCGTTCTATGATGAGTTTTACTGATCTTTTGGTGTCATTCTGGGATATGCCCTAGAAGCGGCTACATATCTACTGAATAAGGTTCCCTCGAAATCTGTCCCTAAGACACTATATGAGATGTGGACATGGAGGAAGCCTAGTCTTAAGCATGTTAAGATTTGGGGTTTAAACAGCTAATACATAGCTTTTATAGTAAAACTCAATTTACTATATTATTTCTCTAATTTAAATAAATTTTTTTATATCATTTTGTCCGTTCATGAGTCAACACGATTCGTTGCCTCGTATAAAAATATTTTATCCTGCTAGCACATTTGCTTTATTTTTCGTTTTACAAATATTTGCATTTTTTTGCTTTATATATATATATATATATATATATATATATATATATATATCATTTTATATCATTTAGAACCCCAGAAACCTCAAAATATCATTTTTATGATTACTATAATTTTTCAAAGGTACGTTCTTCGTTGCACCACAAAAAAGTTTTATAGGCAACTATAGTTTTTATTTCGCTTAAATATGTAATTTATATTTATTACATATTTTTATTATTTTATTTATACCCGAATGGAAGTTTCTTGGCATAAAATATCACTTATAATCAAATCTCGTCCCGTAGGACTTTATTAGTTTTATTATGACTTATTATTTTGCCAGAACGCGATTCGGAACGTCGAACGTCAAAGTCGCTCGACTCACCGACGCTCGACGTTCGCTCAAATTTTAGCTCTGACATACATGTTCGCTCATTTTTAATTTGTCAAATCATAATTTATATAACAACAAAATTTTGGGAAGGTTATAAACCTTATGACGTAGTATTTTAGAAAAAAATTTAACCGCGAAAATGGATCATGGAACCCATCAAAACAGCGCGTAAAAAAGCATATCAGTAAATTACCAAAGAACCTGATAATGCGACGCCAAGACTCCAAAGACGTTAGCTCCATTGCGTCGCATTTTTGGATATGTTTTTCATATCATATGAAACTATTTTTAAAAAATATGAAACCTCCATTTTGGGTCCATTAAGCAGTCCAAATAATTAGTCAAAAGTGTACGTTCAATACGGTTTTCATCTTTTTCCTAACTTTACAATTTCTCGCTAACATAGTCATAACTTTTTCGTTTCAAAACATTTTAGAGCGATTCTTGAGCCCACGCGAAGCTAACTTCCGGAACTACAACCTTTATTCTTTGACCTTTTCCAAATTCTAAACAAAGAATTCCAAAAAATTCGTGTAAGGTGACTGCCCCGAGTTGGTTAGACAGTTTTGACGCGACTATTTTGAATGGTCATAACTCTTTACTCCGAAGTCGGATTTAGTTTGTTATGGAGTCTATGGAAAGCTTATTCAGTGTAATATAGCATACCAAAAGCCCAAAATTTTTTGGAAACATTAACTGGTCGAAACAGTGTCCCGAATAGCACATCCCGCTGCTGACTTCCAATTTGACAGATTCGACACATTTCATTCCAATCACCATAACTCCCTCATCCGAAGTCGAAATGAGGTCATTCCAAAGCCTATGGCTTCCTAACTCAGTCCACTAAAACTACCTAGAAACTAAGAATTTTTCAGGTAACATAGCTATTCCAGAATTTGACACTATGGTCACTGTTCATCCAGTTTTCATTTCTAGACATGGTTTACTAAAATCTTCACCACAAATTCGTTTTAACTCCGTTTTGGTTCATTCAAGTTAGGAAATCTTCAGAACTTAGAGGGCTATATCATAAAATCATCAAACTAAGCTTTTAGACATAAATCAAAAGCACAAATGGTCCTCAAGCTCAGTCCCAAAAACTGTCCAACATGGTTCTTTGTAAATCTTTCCATCCTTTACGCATAGGTTCGGATTTTGTGAGTTTTGGTTACATTTGTATGATGTTAAGGCTTCATATACCTTCTGAAAATCGTTCTTAATAAGTTTTACAACTCAAGAACAAAGCTAAGCCATGAAAATGGAAGAAATATGAAGGTTTAAGGTTTTAAGACTTATTTGATGAGCTTAAATCCCTTCTTGATGCTTAGAAGCTTGCTAGGACTTGGTAGAATTCTCTTATTTTCTCTTTGGTATACTCCCGTAGCCTCATCCCACCTCCTTCACTAAACCCACTTCTTTATCTCACTTGTTTTCTTGGAGTTTTAATGGAAGAAGATGAAGATGGTGATCATTGAATGATCAAGGATGAAGAAGATAAGAAGATGTGAGTGACTCTTCTTCCTCTTCTACCATATCTTTCCTAACATCTCATCTTTCTCACTCTCTTTATCTCCTCTAAATGTATCCAAAATCTTCCTTCTCTCTCTCCTATCTCCTCCATATCTTGTGAATCTAAACATAATATTTAGATAATAGAATTTAGTGGACACTTGGCTAAAAAAATAAAATTAATCCCACATGCTCAATTCTCCCTCTTTGCCCGGTACATTATACCAAATAATTACCCAATTTTACATTTTATTAATTTGTTAAATTTTCTTAATAAAATGACCAAAAATTCTCTAACCTTTTGGGCTAAAAATTGGGTCATTTGATTTATTGATTGGGCTCTTAATAACTTTCTTGGGCCATGAAAATATTATGGAACCAATACATTTAGTTTACATAACCCTATATATTTAGGGTCCTTTACATAAGTATACAACAAATAGAAAGTAATTACAAGAAAAGTGCATCAACTAAATAATTACAAAAGAATGTAATTATTACAAAATAAATACAATTCACATTAATAAGGAAACCTAAAATCAAGGATAACTAATAATTCAAATTCAAATCTTGTCTCTAACAACAATTTCAAATCCATAATTCAAAATTCAAATCAAAATGAGGAAATTAAAAAAAAATATGAAGGAGTTATTGTACATCATCCTCCTCCCCAGCCTCCTGCCTTGCCATTATATAAATATCATTCTTCTTGCCATTATATCGCCGTATGCCATGCCACGTGCCACGAGTTGCTATTCTGAATTTTTTTGACGATTTGGTTACCAACAAAAATTAAAATGTTTACCTTTATACGAAGTTTGGCTACCAACTGCATCACATTTAAAATAAAAATGGTAATCAAATAAAATTGAATTAGTTACTTTATCGAAAAGTTTGGTAACCAACTGTATGAAGTTTGGTTACCAACTGCATCACATTCAAAATAAATAGGTAATCAAATAAAATTGAATTGGTTACCTTATCGGAATGTTTGACTACCAACTACATGACTGCTTTGCTACTAACGTATGATTGTTTGGTTCTGGGTGGAGGTGAGAATGAACCGGTGGGAAGTGGGCGACGGAGGGAGGAGAAGGCGGGGAGGAGGGGAGGAGAAAGGGGCGGATGGAAGGGGAGGCGGGGGAGGCGGTGGAGGAGGGAGGAGGGGAGGCGGGAGGAGAGGAGGCGGGAGGAGGGGAGGAGGAGGAGGGGAGGAGGGAGGCGGGAGGAGGGGAGGCGGGGAGGAGGGGAGAGGGGAGGCGGGAGGAGGGAGGAAGGGGTGGGGAGGAGTGGCGGGAGGAGGTGGAGGCGGGAGGAGGGGAGAAGGGTAGGCGGGAGGAGGGGGAGGCGGAGGCGGAGGGGTGGGACAAGAGGAGGAGGAGGAAGAGGAGGCGGAGGTGGAGGGAGGATAAGAAGAAGGGAAACATAAATGGAATGAGAGAAAATCGTGGGAGAGATGGGGAGAAAATTGTGGGAGAGATGGTAATTGTGTGCATAATTAAAGGGATAAGATTGCACTTTTTTTTGTAATTAAATATTGCATATCACTCTTTTTGTAATTATTTTGTTTGTACTCTTTTTATGTAATTATTTTTAAAAATGTAATAGAATATGTAATTGTCCCATATATTTAATTAGAGTTTCTAGTCCACTTGTTTTTGACTTTAAATAATTAATTCAACTATTCTTTTAATGCTTTTGTTAAGTAATTTAATTACCCAATCTTAGTAACTTAATTTAATCAAATAAGTTACTACATAAATTTTCTTAAACAATTTTACCCTCATGAAATCATATAATTTATATAACTCATCTTTGATATATAAATTATATAACATAACATAACATACTTAAATTATATATTTATTTTATAATTACAAAATAAATATGCTACTACACATAATTTCTTATGTAAATACAATTATTTACATACCCAATATATTATAATATAATATCCTTACCTCATTATCATAAATTCAATTAAGAATTTATTTACTTCCTTAAGATATTCCGATAAATATAATATCTTTTCTTGATTAAATTAATTTCATATAAGAATTTATTCTAATACTTTTGGGTAAAGTATATATAAATATTATATGCTTAACTTACTTCTTTTTTTGCTTCTTTACACAAATTGATCCTAACAATTTTATTTTTCTGCGTAATATATATATATTAACTCCCAATTACAAGTTACACCACACCAAACATGCACACATCTCATATAGAAAATAATTTATAATTTTATCTTCTCACATTATAAATTGTTTATATCAATTTATTTACACATAGAAAATATAATTTAATATATTCACCATATTATATAAACATACATATTTTTCATAATTCATAAAATAATTTATATATTCATATATTAGATTAGACATTTAATTTAATGTCTATTAAATGTCTTAATACGGTTTGCAATATTCAATAAGCCTTTTTCACATGGCTTGCCATATATATTATTTTGACTTGCCATAATCTTAATCCCTTTTTAGGTTTTGAATTTTATAACCCATATTTTCTCTACACTCCTTCAAATATTAAACTATATAGGTTTTTCTTAGAAATTTTAAATTATTCCTCTTTTCCAAGTCTAGGTTTTAAACTTTAACATTTAATTTAATCATTCAAGATATTCTAAATTTTCAGGTTGTCGCATTCACCCCTTCTTCTAAGAATTTCGTCCTCGAAATTACAGTCTAGTAATCTCTGTTCCTTTTTATTCATCAAAACTAGGTTTTCGGATTAACCTTTACATTTTCTTCCTCTGAGGATTTTTCTTCCATCATCACAAGCTACCAAAACCTCTCCCCAGGAGTTAAAAACTTTTCATATTATGCTGAGGGGTCATATAAATCATGAACTCTTAGGTTTAACAGTATTCACCTCAACTAATTCTGTAAACATGTTGTACTAGGTGATCAGCCTAGTACAGATACGGGTACGATAGGTGATCAATCTATCAAACCTTATTTCTCAGAACGACTATATGCGTTCAAAGATTGAAATATTTTATCCAACCGGGGTTGTTCCCCTCAGACTTAGCAAAAGAATCTGTACCAAAACAATTTGGTTCGGAAAAATTCTCAAAGAAATACTTGAATTTTCATAAATATTTGTCTAACTGAATCAAATAACTTAGACGCATACCAATAATTCGAATATCAATCGAAATATTTGTCTAGCCATTTGAGTTGGCATTGACTTCTCTTTAACTGTTTTAAAATTCTAAAAATTATTTTATAACGCCATGATATCGTACTGTATTTACAGTATGACGCCCCCCAAATAGTTATACATCACACATTCTGAGTCGCAAAATACATGGTACAAGATATAACTACAAACTTAATAATACAACTGTCGTGTAAAATACGACAAAACATAGCTGAGAGTTTTAACACGAATATTGTCTTCTAGACAATATCCAAACTCAAATTCAATCCTCGTTACAATTATTATCACACTATTTTATAGAATAGTGAAGACTACTATGACAACCATCTCGGACCGTCACTTCATTCCTTGACTAGTCCTAGCTATATTCTTATTTCCTGAAGAGAACAATGAAAGAAAAGGGTGAGCTCAACTAGCCCAATAAAAAATATTATGACAAGATAATGCAGAATAAATTATCCTTAGCCTTCAACAGTATAACAACTGATAGAATATAATAGACAACAAGTTTTAGACTAACACCTGCAGCGGAATAAGTAATCCATTAGAGGAGTCAAGTAGAGCATGACATCTACTATCTTCTATGATTTTAAAGTTTAACATCAATTTTATCGCTGAGACTCAAATTAATAAATAATTCACATCACTGAATTATCCATGCACTACGGGCTAAGGATATTCATTAGTATCACAATCATGAATCATCCATGCACTACGGGCCAATGATATTCGTGTTTTCAACAATGGTCATGAACATGCCAAACAACAATTCATATTTGCACCCTTGGCCGAAGAGAATGCATGATCATGATCATACCAACAATTGTCCTTCAATGCAATACGAACCAATGAGGACCTGTACCACATCATTTGTAACATTATAGGTCATGATTACACCGAATAATCCTTGGTCATAATCATACCAATCAACAGTCCATTTATGCACTACGGGCCAAAGATGACTTTTATCACAATATAAGCATGATGATGATGACAATGATATAAGCATTAATCAAAATCAAGGATAAATATTAAAGACTTTAAATTTATCCAGAGTTTAAAAATGTCCAAATTGTCAACATAAAACTGCTTTGTGGAATAAAATTCAAGAATAATATTGTATCAAAAATGATTTGGACATAAAAGAAATTAATTTTTCTCATGAATAATACCCGGGTGAATAGTACCCAAGTGAATAGTATCCTGTGAATAGTACTTCGTGAATAGTACCGTACGTATGAATAGTGTTGTACATATGAATAGTGTCGTATAAATGAATAGTACCCATGAATAGTACTCTGGCATAAAAAGCTTAAAAATGAACAAGAATATTCAAAAAAATATCCTTGTGAAACGATACTAGATGAAGCACAAATTTCAAGGATATTCTACTAATTTCAAGGAGTATAGAAGCAATACTTAACAAAATGAGTGTACAATTCGAAATCTGAAACAAAATAATGTTACGTACTACAAAGTATGGAAGAAAATATTATTTCTTACGAATATTGAACAAAAATAACATCTCTAACAACTGTTGAATGAAAATAATATTCCTTACGAATATTGAATGAAGATAATATTCCTTACGAATATTAAACGAAGATAATATTTCTTGCGAATATTGAACGAAATAAAATTATTACGAATACGAAAAATAATATCGTAAGCGAATATGAAATAAATAATACCCCTAACTTCAAAAAGAGAGCAATTCCAACTAGTATAGCGGATAATTCTTGAAGAAAGCTTTCACTATTTTCTATACTCAAAACTTCCTTAAACTCTAAAGAAATACGTTCAATATTATAGAAGAAGAATTCTCTAATTCTGGTGTGATTTTCTTTTCTAAACTGAGCATCATATTTATAGGAGAATGGAAGGATACTATTTAAGAAAAATAATCACGGACTGCACGATAACTTTTAAACGAATTCACGGGCTGAAATTTTTTTAATTGTACTATGCAAACACTATGTATAATAAAATATAATATATTTTAATTTTCATAAAAAACAAAATTTATTATGATATATATATATATATACAAAGTACTTCCCCCCCCCCCCCCCGTGACCAAAGATTACTCCCATCCAAATGTTGTTATCATTTTATATATATATATATATATATATATAACAAAACTGAGATAACTTCTACCGACAGTTTTGAAAAATGGGTAAATTGGGGTCCATATAATAAGCCAAATTTACAACAAATACTTCATAAAAATCACCTCAATATTTTTAACAACATTTATTTATCAATAATATAACTTGCAATATTAACAACCAGATCATTCCCAAGAAAGATGGGGCTTTCCGATAAGGATTTCTCCCTATTAGCGCACAATTAGGTGACCAAACCCCTTTCCTCGACAGAACTTTCTAGACATCGTTAATAATGCAAATAATAATATGAATAACTTTGTCATCTCAATTATTGATTTAATAATATAAAATATTGTGACAATAATTGAATAGATAATGTGAGATACTATGCAGCAATTATTGTGGCAATAATTGAATAAAATGAGTGACTTCTCATGTAAGCATCAATAATCAATACCGTGTGCTACTATGCAATCACATGTATTACTGTACTTCTATCACCGAGTATTTCAATAGTTAACGGTAAAACTTTCGCCGTTAATTTTATAAAAAGATATTTCTGTCATTTTCTAACTCCGACAGTAATTTCGTTATGGGGTCCACTAATGATTGTGTCATCGTACGGATATTCCCTGATAAAACGAATATTCCCCGACCAATCGAATATTTTATAACAACTTGCATACTTTGTAAAATTATAAATATTACCCACAACTATAACATTATATCAAATCCACACCTTAATACTCAAAAAAAATATTTCAAGAAAATTAATCTTTATTTATAAAATTTGGGGTCTTATAACCTCCCCTTCTTATGAAATTTCATCCTTGAAATTGACGTATGTACCTGGTATGTAGAAGAGATGAGAATACCTTACTTTCTTTTCAGATTCTAACTCTTGAGGTATAACCTTTGAGCGTAGAATATGTTTCTTCTTATCTAAGATTTTAACAAGTATCACCTCATACTTTAAATCTTCTGCTATCTCGTCTAATTCTAATTCAATAATGTGGTTCGGGTCATCCACATATTTACGTAACCTCGATATGTGAAAAATGTTATGAACACGCGACATACTTAGCGGTAAGGCGAGTCTATAGGTCACAGTTCCTACTCGATCGAGGATTTTAAATAGACCAATAAAATCGAGGGTTGATATTTCCTCTCTTCGCCGATTCTTGATTCTAGAATAATGCCTTCTTGCACCTTCTTCTTCACATTCATTAGCTCTGAGTCTGTAGCTTAAGCATCTTTAACTTTATCGATTAAAGTCGGTTCTAATCATATATTCGCTATCTTCACGTAGGTTCGTGGAGTCTTTAACTCTATCTCCATCTTTTGTAAATCGTACGAAATGGCTCTTTGTGTTAACAACGTCGCACTCATAACCGCATACGATCTTCTACTCAACGCGTCAGCTACCACGTTCACTTTTCTAGGATGGTATTGAATGGTATTATCGTAATCTTCAACAGCTCGAGTCAACGTCTTCGGCGCATGTTACGTTCGTTTTGGGTGAAGAAATATTTGAGGGTCAATACAAAATTTGATTTCACGCTCTGGGGTTAGGCCAGGAAGTCTTCAGGGAATACGTCAGGAAATTTATTAACGATAGAAATATTATTCAAAAATGTGACTCTCATCCAAGACTTGGATAGCACCTCACATTGATACCTATCAACTTTCCACCATTATTCACTGCGTCCCCTACGAAAAGTCGGGCTTTGGTGCATTCCACACAAGGAAGTCACCAGCGAAAGGCTCGGGGCTCTTTAATTATGGCTTAATATGACAGTGATTGACTTTAGTGGTTTGGTTGCTTGAATTTGAATAACAGGTTAGTTAGGAATATGAAAACAAACAACTTTACAAAAATAATCAATTTTAGCATGATGAGTAGTTAACCAGTCGATTCCTAAAATCACATCAAAGGCAAGTATTTTCAAAGAGATAAGATCGACAAGTAACGTGAGGGTATCGATTTGAATCAAACAAGATTTATAAATAGTGGATGTAACGAAGGTTTCTCCTAACGGAGTTTCAACAGATAAGTCAAAGTCTAATTTCTTCGGAGTTAAATTTAAACGTTGAGTGCAAGTAGGATAAATAAAAGAGTGGGTAGAACCGGTATCTAACAAGGTATAGACTTCACAAGAGTTTATGATTAACTTACCCGTGATAACTTCGTTCAGGTTCCTTAATAAATGCTCTCACTTAAACTACTGATTTTGACTTATCTGGGACATCCTTTGGCGTCACCATCCCTGCTGGACTTGACTTCACTATACGAAAAAATCGAGCAAGGTGACCTTCTCTTCCGCAATTGAAACACGTTTTGGGTTGCTGCGTACAGTTTGGACCGATGTGTCTCTCCTGTCCGCATTTGAAACATACGACCGGTGGTTGTTCTCCTTCCTTGGAAATGGGTGCTGGTGCTGCTGTCTTTCCATCATTGTTAATCCTTCTCTTCTTGAAGTTGTTCTCACTTAGTTCACCTTTCCTATTATCTTGGCCATGATTACCACCGAAGTGATTACCATTTTTGGCATGATAATTTTCTCCACGATGGTTATCATTGTTCCAATGGCCGTTGTCATCGGTACGATTATTATCGTGTTTCTGGTCGTTACCATTTGGTTGAGCTGACTCATTATCGCGCTCCACTAATTGAGCCATATTCACAACATCTGAATATAAACAAAGTTTGTGAGAAATGAGGGATTAATGTATTTCGGGTTTCAAACCTCTTAGAAAAATTCGTGTCTCATTATCTACCAAATGGGATGCAAATTGGGACAACTCGGCAAACTTAGCCTCGTATTGCGACAAGGTCATATTGTTTTGTTCCAGCTTACTAAATTCCACCTCCTTCATGTGATGAATACTTTCAGGAAAGTAATTGTCGTTGAACAATTCTTGGAACTTCTTCCAAGGCATCTTTAGTGCGGAAAGATGAGTACGTTTTATAGATTCCCACCAGTAATCTGCTTCTTCATGCAACATAAAGGTGGTAAAGGGAACCTTTTTCTCCTCTGAGCATTCCAAGACATCAAATATATTGGTGATCTGCTTAATCCATATCTCTACCTTAAGTGGTTCTGGCTTTCCAAAAAACTCTGGTGGTCCCACCTCCTTGAACTGCTTAGCGGTGACCAGCAGTGAGTTGCCAGTGTTTCCACCTGCATTTTGAACAGGAGTCTCTCTCGTTTGGTTTTGCATAAATTCTAGAAAGTTCCTAAACATACAATTGTTCGTCATTTGGTCAGTGTTGTTATTTATAAGAGGATTATTGCCTTCCTGATGCACATTATCTTAGTTATTGATCAGCGGTGACTCAACGGTTTCATGTGCTCCATTGCTTATCTCAACATTTTCAGATACCATTTTATTGTCTTAAAACAAGGTTTAATTGACATGCCACATATTATCCCTATATTCTGACCGACCAATTAAATAATAAATAAGCTTAGGTAGGTCATACTAGAGAAGGATTTACACGTCTCTCCCCTCCTAGTTCTAGTCTCACATCTTAGCCACGGATCATATCCCTAAGCTTTGATACCAACTGTGACACCCCCAAAATAGGTATACATCACCCATTCTGAGTCGCCAAATACATGGTACATAATACAACTACAAACTTAATTATAAAACTGTCGTATAAAATACGACAAAACATAGCTGAGAGTTTTAACACGAATATTATCTTCTAGACAATATCCAAACTCAAATTCAATCCTCATTACAATTATTATCACACTATTTTATAGAATAGTGACCGTCACTCCATTCCCTGACTAGTCCTAGCTATATTCTCATTTCCTGAAGAGAACAGTGAAATAAAAAGGGTGAGCTTAACAAGCCCAATAAGAAATATTATGACTAAGATAATGTAGAATAAATTATCCTTAGCTTTCAACAGTATAACAACTGATAGAATATAATAGACAACAAGTTTTAGATCAACAACTGCAGCGGAATAAGTAATCCATTAGAAGAGTCAAGTAGAGCATGACATCTACTATCTTCTATGATTTTAAAGTTTAACATCAATTTTATCGCTGAAATTCAGCTTAATAAATAATCCACATCACTGAATTATCCATGCACTACGGGCCAAGGATATTCATTAGTATCACAACCACGAATTATTCATGCACTACGGGCCAAGGATATTCATGTTTTCACCAATGATCATGAACATGCCAAACAACAATTCATCTTTGCACCCTTGGCCGAGAGAGAATGCATGATCATGATCATACCAACAACTGTCCTTCAATGCAATACGAACCAATGAGGATCTGTACCACATCATTTGTAACATTACAGGTCATGATTACACTGAATAATCCTTGGTTATAATCATACCACTCAATAGTCCATCTATGCACTACGGGCCAAAGATGACTTTTATCACAATATAAGCATGATGATGATGGCAATGATATAAGCATTAATCAAACAAAATCAAGGATAATTATTAAAGACTTTAAATTTATCTAGAGTTTAAAAATGTCCAAATTGTCAACATGATACTTCTTTGTGGAGTAAAATTCAAGAATAATATTGTATCAAAAATAATTTGGACATAAAAGAAATCAATTTTTGTCATGAATAGTACCCTGGGTGAATAGTACCTGAGTAAATAGTATCCCATGAATAGTACTTCGTGAATATTACCCGTACGCATGAATAGTACCGTATGTATAAATAGTGTCATATAAATGAATAGTACCCATGAATAGTACTCTAGCATAAAAAGCTTAAAAATGAACAAGAATGTTTAGAAAAATATCCTTGTGAAACGATACTAGATGAAGCGCAAATTTTAAAGATATTCTACTAATTTCAAGAAGTATAGAAGCAATACTTAACAAAATGAGTGTAGAATTCGGAATCTGAAACGAAATAATATTACTTACATACTATAGAGTATGGAAAAAAATATTATTTTTATGAATATTGAACAAAAATAACATCCCTAACAACTGTTGAACAAAAATAATATTCCTTACGAATATTGAACGAAGATAATATTCCTTACGAATATTAAATGAAGATAATATTTCTTGCGAATATTGAACGAAATATAATTCTTACGAATATGAAAAATAATATCGTAAACGAATATGAAAGAGGGGGCTTTCCGATAAGGATTTCTCCCTATTGGCGCGCAATTAGGTAACCAAACTCATTTCCTCGTTTGAACTTTCTAGACATCGTCAATAATGTAAATAATAATATGAATAACTTTGTTGTCTCAATTATTGATTTAATAATATAAAATATTATGACAATAATTAAATCAATAACGTGAGATACTATGCAACAATTACTGTGACTATAATTGAATAAAATGAGTGACTTCTTACGTAAGCATCAACAACCAATATCGTGTGCTACTATGCAACCACACGTATTATTGTACTTTTTATCACTAGGTATTTCAACAGTTAACGGTAAAATTTTCGCCGTTAATTTTATAAAAAGATATTTTTGTCATTTTCTAACTCCAATAGTAATTCCGTTGTGGGGTCCACCAATGATTGTGTCGTCGTACGAATATTCCCTGATAAAACAAATATTTTATGACAACTTGCATACTTTGCAAAATTTTTAAATATTACCCACAACTATAACATTATATCAAATCCACACCTTAATACTCAAAAAAAAATATTTCAAGAAAAGTAATTTTTATTCATAAAATATGGGGTCTTACATACATTCCGTTTGAGGATTTGGTCATTTGGTGACTTTATCATACTACATCATACCATAGTGGGCTGACGTTCCTTAGATCGCATCCAACACTAAGTAATACTGCATTAATGACTCAATCATTTTTATCATCTTTGCACCAGGTTCCATAATGTATTGATGATATATAAAATATATTTTGATATATTTCAAATCATTTTTGTCTAGCTGAAGCAATTAGCATAAACTATTCTTTATATGGTTCAAAATAATTAAAAATCAAATGTATTATTATTATGTCGTAACAAATAACGAGATGTTAGTAGCTCACAGTCCACATACACACCCTTGTCACCGTATGATGCTTATAAAAAAAATTCATTTGTATTTTTAAAGGCACATCAGTTCGAATTTAGCTTGATGTCAAAGAAGTCTAGCATAGCTAGAAGATTTGGAATACCTATGCTTCCACCATCAACTTCAATTTCTGCAATGTTCTATTACTTAATAATTCTATTTATTTCTAGCATCCTTAAAGCTTACTATACTGAAAATCCTTAGTTCTCAATCAACAATTCTTCTATACCCAAATATAGTTCATCAAACGTACCACACGTTATGAGTTCAGGAACTTACCACAATAATATAAGTTTAGAAACTTGTCCTAACTATACGTAGTCCAAGAACCAATCAGGAACTGTCCAAACGCTTAGGGGTTCAAAAACGTACCATACGATTATGAGTCACAAACTTACCATAAGTATGAGTTTTAAGAACTCGTACCTAATCTTAATATTGTGACGCCCCCAAAACAGGTATACATCACCCATCTTGAGTCTCCAAATACATGGTACATAAATCAAATACAAACTTAATTATACAACTGTCGTGCAAAATACGACAAAACATAGCTGAGAGTTTAAATAAGAATATTGCCTTCTAGACAATATGTAACGATCGAGAAATTTGTAATTTAATTTAAATATTTATTAAATTAAATAAATATTTTTAATAATTTATTTATTGAGATAAATATATAATTGAGAAATTATGGTGAATTAATTTAGTAATTAAATTAATTAATGTTAATTGAATCGAATAATGATAATTTTATTTGAAGGATTTAATTTAAGGAAATAATTAAATTAAATCAATTGCTTAATATTTAAGAAAATAATTAAACTAAATGAATTATTTAATTTAATGGAAATAAATAAATTAAATAAAGTGATGTTTCTAATTTATTAATTAAATTAGATATATATTTATTTATTAATTAAAAGTATAATGATAATAAGATTTTTATTATTATAAGTTATTGAGATTAACTAAGCTAAGTTATTTAAATTAATTAACTAAATTAAAGTGTGACACAAAGTAACTATATAATATAATAATATAAAAATAATTTAGTTTATAAAGTGGTTTGGTAGCCAAACAAGGCCTTGTGGCCTTTGGCTTATTCCAACTGACGTCTATTTATTTTTTTTATAACTGAAGTGTGCGTGGGTGAGTGGCCAGTTTGTATTATCTACGCATATTATTTTTCCTAAGGGTAGTGGTGAGTTGGGTGAGAAGAAGAATTACAGAGAGTTGCAAGAGAGAAGAAAAACACTGAGTTTTTGGAGATTAGCAAGAGGAAGAAGGGGAATTACTAAACCTATTCACCATCTTTTGCAGCATACAATCAAAGAGAAGGTATAACTTACTTCAATTCTAATTTTTTGATAATTTTGTGGAATTAATACAAATACATGTATATATATGATCTATAATCTGTTAATCCTCGTTTGTGGGTGTTATTTGATGATTAAAGGCATGGAATAAGGTTGTAGTAGAAGGTTGTATATATATATTGAAAGTAATATGCACACAAGCCAATCATGTTTGATGATAAAGCATATACTTTGTAACAATCTTATTCATTTATTAATAAAAAGTATTAATTTATTAAAGGCTTTTAATTATCTACATGATGCTGTTTTACAATATGTGATAAACCCATAGTTTTAAGCAATGCTTTTAAAATAATGATGATGATCATTCTAATGAGATCTAAATTCTTAAAAAGCTTAAAACTAAAATAGTTCCCAATCATTGGATTACTAAATTGGTGATTAGTGAATCCGGATAGATTGGTACATACGCCGCTTGCTTTCATTGGATGAGGATGATTGATCTCATGATCATTTGTGTGGAGACACTAAAGCAAGTATGTAGGTGCTTATTAGAGAATAAGTTCACTTTGAACGTGGCTCGCTAAGGAATACCTAATGGAGTTTTATTTGCTCATCAATAGGAATTCTCAGTAGTGATAGTAGTACAAGTGATCCTTGGACTTGAGATCATCATAGTATCTTGTTTATGATGAGTTATACTTTGACTTATTCCTTAAGACCCTTAGGGTATATCAAAGGGTATGCTTGGGTATAATAAGTTGTATATATGGAGATAATGTATGATCAATAAAGAATCTACCACTTCTAATAAAAGAAGAGAAATGTCCTATGTGATTCGATAAATGACAACCCAAAGAGTCCTCGGCAAGGCGGCGTAATGAAATTAGAAAGGAGTTTCTAATTTGCATTATTTGGAGTTGTGCATTTAAGAGTCGAAATACATATAATTAAATAAAATAAGACTTAACAAAGAATTCCATGCCTTATATTTAATTGGGACATCAGTATGGTGGAAGGATTGAATTGTGCAGAACTATTTACTCAAAGGTTCTTTAATGATTAATGTTGAAATCTATATTATCCGGAAAGTCGCTGATCGCTAGGAGGCTTATCCCTATTGTAGAATAAATATTATTTATTTAAATAAATTAATTGTTTAATTTATTTATTTAAATAAGATTAGAATTGTTCTAATTGATTTATTCACAACCGGTTTAATATGGAGAACCTAAAGGGTCACACCATAAAAGGAAGAATAATTATTTAAGAAGTTAATGGCATAATCGTAATAATATGTTAAGTATATTTAATTTAATCTATGGTGATAGAATAAATTAAATAGCTTAATATTTATTATTTAATATTTTAGAAATATTAAATATAAATTAATAAGAGGAGTCTTATTAATATTATTACAATTATTATTATTTTAATTTCTAAAAGAGTTTAGGAATTAATTTAATATAAGTACTCTCATTTATTCCTAATAGGATTAGGAGGGAAAATTAGTTAAAGGAGTTTAATTAATTATCCCTAATAAGATTAGGGAGCCCATTTAATTAAAAGAGATTTTTAATTAAATAATACCTTATTTTATTAAATAAGGTTACCTGATATCTTTATAAGAGGAGTCTTATATCAGATATCTGTAGTACGTAATAATTCCAATTTGTGGGAGAGTACCCTTTTCTATAGAGATAGAAAACTAGGGTTTGAGCAAAATACACCATCTTCTTGAATTCTTTATTTTTCCTTGGTGGATCACCTCTAGAGGCCAAACGCTTGGGTGGCTAACGTTGATCTAAGGAAGGAACCAAACCCGGTGGATTCAAGTTGAACGCGAAAAGGATTGGAGGTGAACTCGTACCTGAGGAAGCTCGATCTTCAAGGGTATGATTCTCATTCGTTATCTTTTTTCGCTTAATTAATAATTATGCATAAAGGGTGATCCGGGTATATGGTTTGTAAATTTTAAAACTCGATTTTACACGCTTTAGCACTTTTTTTTGCAATTTGATCAAGCTCATGAATATTACAAACCCAATAAAGGGCATCGAGCCAAACCTTTATGCGAATTATTAATTATTTTAATTTGATATGTATATTGATATGTGTTTAGAACAATTTAATTGGGCATAATTTTATTGTATAAAATTTATTATAAAAAAAAAACGCAAAATATTGTTTTTCGCTGCTAATTCGCAGCCACGTGATTAAAGTTTCTTGCTAAGCTATGTTGTTTTCCTTTATTTAATAGTTAACTTGCATGGATTGGTACAATGGTAAATCTTGTACTGTAGTGTCAATTCCGTGGTATTTTTGCAATTGATATATATCTGATTCGTGGTTTGCTTGGTCCTGGACATAAACGAAATTTTTTTTTTCTTGCTGTCATGATTCAGTTGCGAAATAAAGGGCGGGCCGTTAAAAAAAAAAAAAAGCTACCACATATCAAATGGGCAACCATGGAAATTGTTGCGGTTATATATATATATATATATATATATATATATATATATATATATATATAGATATATATATTAATGACTAGGCAACTTTTACTTAGCAGAGGATTTCTTTTTTTTTTTCAAAGTTGATTCCATGTTTGTTCATTTTAAAGGAATTCACGGTTTATATATATAATATATATATATTATGAAATCTCCCACTTAATGGTTAAGTTATTATATATATATATAATAGTTATATATTATATATATAATATATAATATTAATAATTTTATTATTAAAATAAAAAGTTTATTTTAATTTTAAAATAAAAAGTTTATTTTAATATTAAAATATAAAATTTATTTTAATTTTAAAATTAAATTTTATGCTAACTAATTAGAGTTGGAATTGGATTCCATGATAACTAATTGGAGTTGAAATTGATCTTTCCTTAAATAAAGGAGTTTATTTAGATATAAAATAAGATTTTATATTATTCAAAATAAAAGAGTTTATTTGTGAATAGGAAAGAGAATCCATGTTTCCTTAAATAAAGGAGTTTATTTAAATATGAAATAAGATTTCATATTATTCAAAATAAAGGAGTTTATTTGTAATAGGAAAGAAAATCCTAATTTCCTTAAATAAAGGAGTTTATTTAGATATGAAATAAGATTTCATATTATTCAAAATAAAGGAGTTTATTTGTGAATAGGAAAAGAATTCGTGTTTCCTTTAATAATTTTTTTTTTTTTACATGGAATTGATTCATAATTAATTAAAATAAAAGAGTTTATTTTAATTAAAGATTTTATTTTACATGGAATTGGATTCCATAATTAATTAAAATAAAGGAGTTTATTTTGATTAAAGGTTTTGACTAAAATAAAATAGTTTATTTTATTCAAAATGGATAAATTAAAATAAAATAGTTTTATTTTGATTTAAATTTGGATTAAAATAAAGGAGTTTATTTTGATTCAAAATTAGATTTTATACTAACTAAATTTACCCATTAAATGATATCAATATATATATTAAATATTTATTATTCATCGATGAATGTTATTTATCGATGCATATGATGATGTGTATGATAATAAATGGGATTGATTATGGACTATCGACCAATATGATTGGATTTTATTTTAGTTGGATGCATGAATGTATGGGTTTTATTAAATGGGGTCTGCGTACCTCGCCTTCTCTAATTTTTCTTAATGTAAATTCTATTCCTCCTATGTACTTCCCTCGATCACGATCAAGGTTTCTATTTATTTTAAATAGTTTTGTAATAGGAATAATTAGAATTAATTTTGAAGAATTGGAGATCAAGGAACAAGGAGCGCTTGAAGACCCGCTTGTAATGGAGCCCTAGGTTTAAATGTAATAGTTATATTTAAATATTATTTCTCACACCCTAGGTTTGACCTTTTGGTTCACTTGATGGCTCTAGTGAACCAAACTAGAATAAAAGTCCATAATCAATCCGGTAGAATATAGTATTCTATATGCATGCTTATTTTATATATATTATATATTATATAAACACGCTTCGCATGTTCATTAATACGACGAGTATTTTATATATATATATAATAATGCGTATAAAAACAAGATGAGATAATTAATAACAAACCCTCAATTTTTATATTAAGTCCTAAGCGCTCAAAGATATTTGGAATATCGAACGTCGCTTTCTAGCATGATAAAATTAATAGAGTATTAAATATTTAATATGAGTTTGTTGTGTCACCACAAGGCAAGTATTAAGTATTTAAGATGTTAATTTATCACATTTGATGCTTATAAAGAAAATTGAACAATATTGTTTTGTTGTGTCACCACAAGGATGATATTTTTCTTTTTTGAATATATGGAGTGCTAGGTTTGGACTTAACTTGGATAATTTTGATTCTGGATGTGCCACCACTGATCAAAATAATCTAAGAGGCAAAATACAAGGAGTCAGATAGTTGATGTAATTGACAAAAGTTGTCTACCTATTTATTTATATATAGTTTGTTGTGTCACCACAAGGCTATATACATTTGAAATGGGATCCTTATTCTCACTAGCAAATCTTTAATTAGATTTTGCTTAACTATATAAGTGAGGTAATATAGTTTGAAGAAAATAGTGGAGATACCAATTTAAAACAAGACCTAAAATTATTTTGGTAATTAATAAAGAATGTATGTTAAAATGTTGTTAATTACAAATTCATTTACGAAATTTTACAATGTCTAAAATTACTATCATCGCGAAGCATATTAGATGCTAAATTAACTGCATCAAATTAAACGGATTGGTTAAGGAATACGAGAATAGTTCTCATAGCTTGAAAAGCTATCTTATGTCCTTAATATGCCTATCCCCGCAATGGTTGCGCATAATGCCTCCGAGGAAGAGATTGCTACTTTTAGAAAGTGGCAAGATGATGCACAACTTGGCTCAATGCATCATGCTCGCATCCACGAGTAACGAGCTTCAAATGTCACAAAGATGAAACTATGGATGCTCCTACTATATTCCCGCACATCAAGTAGTTGATGGTGAGGAAAGTAGGACCGATAGATATCGACATATCTAAGGAGCTCTTCCGATCTAGAATGGCCAATGGCACTATAAAGATGCATAAAAAGTTCTTAACATAATCAATTTGATTGATCAATTAGGACAACGAGTTTTGTCATGGATGGAGAGTTGAGCCAAGATTTGATCTTGCACTCACTCTCTGGACTCCTTTCACAATTGTTGTGAATTTTTCATATGGACAAGCTAGATATCGCCTTCGTTGATTTGCTTAACATGTTGAAAAATGATGAGAGTCACTTTCCAACCAAGAAAGATCAAGTCTTACCGGTAGGGGCAAAGGATCTTCCGAAAGAAGAACGATTCAAAGAAGGTATATAGAAAGGCATAAACAAAGGATAATAAGAACAAAATCGATACGGATAGCAAAGGAGTTTGCTTCCACCGCAATAAGCCCGACACCGGAAAGAAATCATGAGAAGCATCTTGCAGAGGCTAACCAAAGAAGCTTAGTGAAGTTTGCCACATAATACGCTTTTGTTCATGATTGAAATAAATTTTTCTTTAAGTCAAGGTTCTACTTGGGTATTGGATACCGACTTTGGTTATCATAAATATAGATTTATGAAGGACCAAGCAGTAAGTAGAAAGCTAAACAAATATAAATAATCCTATGTGAAAAATGAAGCAAAGGTTGCTGATTAGCCATAGAAACTATAGTTTAGCAATGCCTACGGCAAGTCTATTAAGTCAATAAGTTGTTATTGTATTCCAGCTCGTTGAAACATTATTTCCATTTTATTGTTGGACAATAAAATTTTTGGTATTACAATTAAGAATAATTGTTGTTCTATTTATAATAATAATGTTTCAGATAGAATCGAAAGATTACTTAATGGATTTTGTATACTTGACTTACGTGAAAAATTATTTTGAACAAACTAGTATAAGAAAAAGAGATGATCATTCAAAGAGTTGAATGTATGTATTTGTTGAAATACAAGTGTGAATTATTTGAAAGGTTCAAAGAATTCAAAAGTGAAACAAATTGGCAAAGTATTAGGATTCTTTGATCGGATCTAGGAATAAATACTTGTGCAATAAGTTTCTAGATCATCTCAAATGGTTTTCTCATAATGGACACATCCTGATACGCAATAATTGATTGATGTATCTGAATGAAAAATCGTACCTTGTTGGACATGGTGCGGTCCATAATGATTTTACCGACATTCCAGTATCCTTCTAGGTCATGTCTTAGAAATGGTCGCATATCACTTTAAAATGGTAACCTCAAAATCCTACCAAGAGACCATAAAAGTTATGGATGTGGAGGATTCCTAATCTTAAGTATGTTAAGATAAGAGGTTGTCCAACTTATGTGAAACGGTTTCAAAGGATAAGCTTGGGACAAGATTCGACAAGTACAATTTGTGGGACATCCTAAAGTAAGTTTAGGGTATATGTTCTATAATCCTACTTAGCAAAAGGTGTTTGTTATGAAACACGCCGCCTTCTAAGATAAATGTGTTTATTATCAAGGGCTAGTGGGAGGATAATAGATCTTGAAGAGTTCAAGAACCACAAAACACTATAAGTCAAATAAGAGGAACTCAGTAGATAGACCTATTGTACCACAAACCTAATCGTAAGTCTTGAATAGTACCAAGATACCTAGGAGGTATGGATTCATCATGGATGATGATGATGAGGTACATCATGTAAGATGATGATCCGTAGTTACATACGATGAGGTAAGAGTTCTAGTGTGTACAAAAGGGTCAAAGAAGAGCGTCGTGACATTTCTAGTATTATATATTGATATACTACTTGATGAGGAATAACATACCAATGCTACAATCAAGAAAGATAAAGTTGTCTAAACATTCCTCCATGAATGATTTGGGAAGAGTATCTTAATTGGGGATATAAATCTATATAGATAGATTTAAGAGGATGCTCGACTTAACCCAAGGAACGATATTCATTTGATGCTAAAGTCGCTTAGCATGGCAAACTCCAAGAGATGTCTCATGTCGATGAGCTATGGAGTGTATCTCTCTTAATAGTCCCCACTGCACTCTCGAAAAGAGAGGTCGCATGAGTGACAATCATGTATGCAATGAAATGTACGACCCGATGTCGATCACCATATTATGGAGAAGTTCACTATGAGTTACTGAAAAACATATTAAAGTGCTTAACCCAAGACTAAGGATGTGATCATATTCATGGTGGGTCTTAATTAAAACTAGAGGGCTTAATGACTCAAGTTTTTCAAATGCACTAAGATGACAGAAAAATCCACTTTAAGGTAAAGTGTTACCTTGAAAGGTGGTGCAAAGTTGAATTGAAAGGTTCCAAACAAAGAAAGAGTTGTCGGGTTTAGTGATAAAGACAAAGTATATAGCTATAAATGAAGTCGCAAGTTGATTGTTTGGATTAAAAGTTCATTACGTAACTAGGAATAGTTCCTAAGTCTCATCTTGGATCTAAACATGTGTTGTGGCACTTTCATTTGATTATTAGAATCATTGAAAGATGGGAAATCACAATAGAGATAGTGGACTCTCATGAACAACATTACATATCCATTAACTAAAGCTTATCCAATGTTAGGATAATCGCCACTTAGAGAAGAAGAGTATGAGTTACCATGACGATTGGGCTTTAGTGCAAGTGGGAGATTGAAAGTAATATGCACACAAGCCAATCATGTTTGATGATAAAGCATATACTTTGTAAATAATCTTATTCATTTATTAATAAAAAGTATTAATTTATTAAAGGCTTTTAATTATCTACATGATGTTTGTTTTACAATATGTGATAAACCCATAGTTTTAAGCAATGCTTTTAGAATAATGATGATGATCATTCTAATGAGATCTAAATTCTTAGAAAGCTTAAAACTAAAATAGTTCCCAATCATTGATTACTAAATTGGGGATTAGTGAATCCGGATAGATTGGTACATACGTTGCTTGCTCATCGGATGAGGATGATTAATCTCATGATCATTTGTGTGGAGACACTAAAGCAAGTATGTAGGTGCTTATTAGAGAATAAGTTCACCGAACGCGGGCTCGCTAAGGAATACCTAATGGAGTTTTATTTGCTTCATCAATAGGAATTCTCAGTAGTGATAGTAGTAATTCTAAGACCTCCCTCAAATTTTTTTAAATAAAAGGAATTTCCTTTATTTATTATTTTGAAATAGTAAGGGTTGATTTGATTAATGTGGATAGTTATGGGTTAAATACGCAAATATTTCAAAATAAGCAAGTGGTTATAAAATATTCATTTTGTTTGGGGAATATTCGTTTGGTCGTGGAATATTCGTATCGCTTGGGGAATATTCATATTTACTACAAATGCATGCAGGCCCCATAACTAAAAAGCGATTGATGAAGAAAACGACAAATATAAGTTGTTTAAAAAAAACTACAGAAGTTGTTACCAAGTAAGATCGCTGAATACCCGGTGGTTAAAATACAAGAATACGCTGTGGTCGCATTGCCTGAAAGACACCAGATTGCATAAAGATTGTTGAATTATCGATCCTTACGTAAGAAGGCACTACTCAATAATTTTTACGAAGTTATCGCTCAATATTTTATTTTATCGATTCAATAATTGTCGTTGATATTTTATATTATCATTTGTTCAATAATTGTCAATGCATTATTATCTCCATTATCGATCAATAATTCATATTATTTAAATAATATTATTAGATAAAGATTATTGGCAATGTCTAGAAAGTTCTCACAAGGAGAGGTTTGGTCACCTAATCATGCTACAAGAAGGAGAAATCCTTATCTGAAAGCCCCTCTTCCTCGAACTACCGGTCATTATAATCAGGATTCTCGTAATATTATTTGTGAATAATTAATTATCGATTCATATGATAAAGAAATATTTATTTTATGTGGATATAAATGATGGATTTATTTATGTGGTTATAAATGAAGAAATTATTGTTGAGGTGTTTTATCAAGATTTTACCGTATCGAGGTATTAAAAATAAAATCGTGGGTTTTGAGATATATCATGGGTTATAATTTTTAATCCGACCGCTGATTGTGGTAATTTTTGGGTATGTTATACATACATAAGTTGAGTATATGTCCACAAATTTTGAACCGTTAAAATGCACGAATGATTTGTTATGAATTTTAAGAGGTGTCTTGATTCAAAATTAGGTTTATAATTGATTTTGGTGGAAAATTCTAGAATTGAGTGGGCCCCACTTGTGGTTGGTGAAGAAATGTGCTGAATTTTATTTCAAATGTGGTGGGTGGCAATAGAAGCAGTAAAGCCATCGTGTAAGCAGTCAAGTCTCGCTTTCTACGGCTAACATTTTCCTATAAATAGAGGGCTAAGTTAGAATTGAAAATCACACCGTAAACAAAGTTTTCTTTCTCTATATTATCGAGCGATATTTTGTGAGTATTTAGATACTTTGAGAGTTGTCGCTCAAGATAAGTTTCATTCAAAGATCACTTCCGACCTTTCCTTCCGGCACCGATTCTTTTGAGGTAAGGATATTATTTTTTTTTCAGAATGATATTATTTCTTCAATATATCATTATGTTGAAATGTCGATCCAAGTTTTTATCAAATTTGGAACTTTTTCATGCTCTGGGTTACTATTCATGAGTTACTATTCACGAGTTACTATTCATGAGTTACTATTCACGAAGTTACTATTCACGCAGTACTATTCATGAAACGTGAAAATGTTTTTTTGTGGAATTTCTATCTTTTGGTGTCTGATTTACTATTCACGATATCAAAGATTATTCACGATATTTAAGACTATTCACGATACTAAGACTATTCACGATATACGACACTATTCACCAAAAAATAAAATTTCTTCTTTTTGTCCAAAATATCTATTTTGGATACTAGCTTTGATCAGATCCATGTTTTGATCATTCTCGAATTTTACACCACTACGATTATTTTTGGGGTATTGTTGACATGGATAAAACAAAGTACTAATCCTTAATCCTTAATCCTTGTCATTTTGTTTCACCGATTCGCTTTTTAAAAATATTTTCATCATCCTCGCCTTAAATGATGATATTATTGAATATCTTTGGCCCAGTAGTGCAAAGATGAATGATTTCTCAAGAATATCTTTGGCCTCAGAGTGCAAAGATGAATGATTTCAAGAATATCTTCGGCCTCAGTGCAAAAAGATGAACAGTGTGTTTAGATGAATACGACCGATCGATTAATATCTTTGGCCCCAGAGTGCAAAGATGAACAGTGTTTTAAATGAATACGACTAATCGATGAATATCTTCGGCCTCAGAGTGCAAAGATGAATATTTGATTCCGTATGTATATCGATTGTTGTTATAGGATAAAAGATAGATTTATGAACTTTTAAATTCATACATAGAAGATAGTAGTTTTCATTCTCTACTTAACTCTTCTAATGAATTATTATTTCCGGCCATAATATTGATTGAAAATTTGTTGTCTATCAGATTCTATTAAATTTTTCCCTCGTCAAGACTAACGATAATTTGTTGTATATATTATCTTAGTCATAATATTCTTTATCGAGCTAGTTGAGCTCACCCTTTTCCTTTTTGTTCCATTCTTCTCGTGGAGGCGAGAATATAATGAGTACGAAGCTCTGGGTATGGAATGAAGGTTTTAGAAAGGATTGTTTAGTAGTCCTCACCATTTTTGTAAAATAATGTATCAATAAATGTGATGAGGATTTATTTGAGTATAAATATTGTCTGTAAGATAATATTTGTATTTAAACTCACGCTTTTATCGTTGTAATAATAAAGTTGTAGTTGTTTCGCACTCACGTATCGACAACTCGTAATGGGTGATGTATACCTATTTTGGGGGCGCCACAAATTGGTATCGTAGCTTAGGATATGATCTCCAAGCGAGATCTGGGAATAGAACTAGAGGGGAGAGACGAGTAAATCCTTCGCTAAAGGTGTCCTACCTAAGCTTATTTGTTAGTTGGTCAAGATATAGGGATATTATGTGATATATTGATTTCCTTAATTAACCCTTGCTTTTATGACAAGATTTGAGAATGTCGACCGAGAATATTAACAAAGGAGTAAATGAGACCGTGGAGATGCCTCAGACTTACCAACGAGGAGAACGTGCAACAGTCGGGCAATGTTCCTCCCGCGAACAACACCATGGAGCGTATGATGAACGAGGGATGTTTAGAAGTTTTTGCAGCTCATGCAAAATCGATTTAGGAGACTCGTGTTCAAAATACAGAGAAAATGATAAGAATTACCAAGTTGTCACAAACAAAGCAGCTCAAAGAGTCAGACCACCGAAATTAAGGGAAAGCCAGATCCGATCACCAAGGAAACACGGGTCAAACAAATTACCAAGATATTCGATGTCTTGGGATGCACGGAGGAACAGAAGGTTCCATTCGCCACCTTTATGTTCCGTGGCGAGGCAGACCATCGGTGGGAGTCTCGGAAGCGTGCACTCCATCCAAATTACCGCACTCAAAGATGTCTTGGGAGACGCTTTCAGAGATTATTTAATGACAAATACTTTCCGAAAGTGTTCATTATACGAAGGAAGTGGAGTTCATCGATTAGAGCAAAAACAACACGACGGTGTCTCAAAGACGAGGCAAAGTTTGCAGAGTTATCCGTGTTCAGCACCTCATTTGGTGGAGAATGAGGAACGATGACGCGATGTTTCTTAGAGGTTCAAAACCCTTAGATACGCCAAGATCTCATTTCTCATAAACTTTCTTTATTCAGATGTTGTAAATGTGGCTCAATTATTAGAGCGAGATAACGAGTACGGCCAACCGAGGGACCATAACCAGTGGATCGCACTCAGTAGATAAAGCAACAATGTAATAATGATAACTCATGAGAGAAAGAAACAGACGACAGTAAATGGTAACCACTCCGTGGTAATCATGGTCATGAAAATGTAAGAAGCGAGTCAGAGGAGATTTTAAAAGAGAGATTTAACAACGACTATGTGAAGACGACAAAAGTTTTTAAAAGAATCGGTTCTAAGGGAGGAGAACGACCACCCATTATATGCTACAAATGCGAAAAGAGGGACATATCACCAAACCGCCCACAACAGCTCAAGGTATGCTATAGTTGTGGAAAGGAAGGACATATCGCCGAGATCAGACGCAGAGAAAAACCTAGTTCAATGGGGATTATGACTCAAAAGATCGTCTCCCGTAAAAGTCAAAGTCAACGATTCCGGAAGAGCGCTTTGTCAGATCGGTCATAATGCGAGAACCCAAACGAGGTGATCACGGTAAGCTATTTATAAATTCTCGCTAAGTTTATACCTTACTTGATACCGGCATACCCATTCATTTATCTCTCCGCATGTGCTCAACGCTTAAACTTAACTCCGAGAAATTAGACTTTCGATCTATCTCGTGGAAACTCCGTTAGAGAAACTTTCATCACATCCACCGCTTATAAATCTTGTTTGATTCAAGTCGGCACCATTACCTTACCTCGCTGACCTTTATCTCTTTAAAGATACTTGCTTTTGATGTGATTTTAGGGATTGATCGTTAACTACTCATCATGCCAAAATTGATTGTTTTCGTAAGGTTGTTAGTTTTCATATTCCTAACCAACCCGTTGTACGAATTCAAGCAACTAAACCATTAAAATCAATCACCGCTATCTAATCATAAAGCTATTCGCTTATCAAAAACTGGATGTCAAGCTTTCTTAGCCCATGTTATGGATTTGAATAAAGACACGCCAAATTTGAATAATATTCTCGTTGTTATCGACTTTCCCGACGATTTCAAGAACTTCCCTGCTCACCCTTAACGTGAAGTCAATTCTTTATTGATCTTGAACCCGCACAAAGCCCATTTCTAAAACCCCATATCGAATGGCTCCTATTGAACTTCAGAGTTAAAGGTCCAACTACAGAATTGTTGGACATCGGCTTTCATCTGCCCCTAGTACATCTCCTCGGGGTGCTCCTGCTTTATTTGTAAAAAGAAAGACGGAGTATGCGACTTTGATTGACTATCTGAATCAAACCATGTCACCATCAAGAATAGGTATCCTCTACCTCGTATTGATGACTTGTTTGACCAAATGTAAGGGGCACAATTCTTTTCAAAATCGATCTTCGCTCGATATCATCAAATTGAAGATTAGAATCGAGGATATTCCAAAGACCGCCTTCGTAACTCCTAGATGGGCATTATGAATTTTAGTCATGTCTTTCGACTAACTAATGCTCCTCATGGCTTTCATGGATATGATGAACCGAGTATTCAAGGAATATTTGATCGGCCGTTGTTGTTGTTTTTATCACGACATCCTTATATATTCCAAAAGTCGTGAAGATCATGAGCACCATTTGAAGTCGGTACTCCAAAGGCTTCGTGAAAACCAACTATATGCCAAATTGAAGAAATGCGAAGTTCGCTTGAGGAAGTAGCATTTCTTGGGCATGTGGTGTCAAAACATGGAGTATCCGCTGATCCGGCCAAGATCAAGCAATACAAAGTTGGAGCAACCAAGCCTGGATCAAGTACGACGTTTTTTTTGGCTTAATGGTTATTATCGGAGATTCGTGGAAGGGTTTTCTAATCGCTACTCCATTAACTCAAATTAACTCGAAAGGATACAAAATTGCTTTGGAGCGAAGAATGCGAGAAAGTTTCCAAGAGCTTAAGAGGAGACTTATTTCTAAGACTGCTCTAACAATACCATCCGGTTCTTGATGGATTTGTTATCTACAAATGATGCTTCAGCAAAGGGTTGGATGTGTTCTCATGCAACGGGGAAAGTCATAGCCTATGCCTCATGACAACTTAAAGAGTATGAGAGGAATTATCCTACTCATGATCTAGAGTCAAGCAGCAAATAAGCTGCTACTAAAGATATGGAGGCACTATCTATATGGGGAGAAAGTGGAGATATATTCGCACCATAAAAGCCTTAAATATTTCTTCACTCAAAAGAACTCAACATGCGGCAAATGACGCTGGCTCGAGCTATCGAAAGACTACGACCACACTATTCAATACCATCCCGGTAAAGTTTAACGTGGTAAATGACGATCGAGTAGAAGATCATATGCGGAACGAAAAGCGATGATGTCAAGTATACGACAGAGCCAACTTTAATAGAAAAAGTTAAGGTCGCTTCGCCACCGAATTCGGAGCCGATGCGTATGAAGAAGAAAGTACAAGAAGGAGCTATTCCTAAGCGAGAATCGATGAAGAAGGAATACTTCGAGTCCACTCTAGACTTTATGTTCCTAACGACTGATTTGAAGTACAAGATTACGATGGAGGCACACAATACACCATTTGCAATCCATCCTCGAAGTACTAAAATGTATCGTGATCTTCGACATACATTTTGGTGGAATAATATGAAGAGAGAGATTGCAAAGTTTATCTCGATGTGTTTAACTCACTAACGCAGTAAAGGCGAGCATCTAGTACCTAAGGGTCCGCTGCAACCACTTGAGATTCCGGAATGGAAGTGGGAACACATTACCATGGATTTCAAGCACGGGTCTTCCTACGGCTTTCAAGGCATCAATGCTATTTGGGTTATTGTTGATAGATTAACCAAGTCTCCGCTTCATTTCTTGCCGATACGGAGACTTATTCACTTGAACGCCTTGCTAGTATGTACGAAATGAGATCGTGAGGTCAGATGGCATGCCCAGATCCATAGTTTCGATCGCGACCCAAGATTCACTTCAAGATTTTGGGTTAGCTTGCAAAAGCTATGGGCACGGATTTGCGATTTAGTTCTAAGATACCATCCCCAAACCCGACGGACAATCGAGAGGACTATTCAAACTCTCAAGATTTATTAAGACTCAGGTCCTGACTTCAAGGGCAGCTGATAAGTATTTACCATCGGTGGAATTCTCCTACAACAACAGCTTATCGTGCAAGTATAGGTGTGGCTCCATTCAAGCATTATATGGACGAAAAATGTCGCTTCTCCAATATGTTGGGATGAGGTGGGTGAAGCAACATTGTTGGGACCCGAAGTTAGTACGTATGACTCACCGAAAAGATCCAAATAATTCGACAACGATACAAACGGCACAAGATCGACAAAAGAGTTATGCGGATCTTCATCGAAAGGACGGGAATTTAATGTAGGGATCATGTATTGTCATGAAGTTGCTCCATGGAAGGGAGTTACAAGATTTGGGAAGAGAGGAAAGCTCAATCCACGATTTATCGTCCATTTCAAATTCTCGACCGAGTAGGAAATGTAGCCTATGACTTGCGTACATTCTCCGAGTATGTCTCGTGTTCATAATGTGTTTCATATATCCGTATTTCAGAAATATGTGAAAGACCCGAACCACGTTATCGAAGTTAGAACCTGATTTAGAGATAGTCAAGACTTAACGTATGAGGAGGTACCTATCAAGATCTTGGATAGGAAGGAGCATGTCCCACGCCAAGAAAGGTCATACCACAAGTTAAAGTTTCAGTGGAGGAATCATGCTATAGAGGAAATGACCCGAATTGGAAACGGAAATGAAAGCGAGGTATCCTCACCTTTTCAAACACCAGTACGTGACGCCAATTTCGAGGACGAAATTTCATAAGAGGGAGGTCAGAAGACCCCAAATTTTTTTTTTTAAATAAAAAGGAATTTCCTTTATTTATTATTTTGAAATAGTAAGGGTTGATTTGATTAATGTGGATAGTTAAGGGTTAAATACGCAAATATTTCAAAATAAGCAAGTGGTTATAAAATATTCATTTTGTTTGAATATTCGTTTGGTCGTGGAATATTCAGACTGCTTGGGAATATTCGTATTTACGCACAAAAAGCCATGTGGGGCCCCATAACTGAAAAGCGATTGATGAAGAAAACGACAAATATAAGTTGGTTAAAAATAACTACAGAAGTTGTTACCATCAAGTAAGATCGTTGAATACCCGGTGGTTAAAATACAGAATACGCGCTGGTCGCAAAGAGTAGATACCAGATTGCATGAAAGATTGTTGAATTATCGATCCTTACGTAGAAGGCACTACTAATAATTTTTTTACAAGAGTTATCGCTCAATATTTTATTTTATCGATTCAATAATTGTCATTGATGATATTTTATATTATCATTGTTCAATAATTGTCACCGCATTATCTCCATTATCGATCAATAATTCATATTATTTAAATAATATTATTAGATAAAGATTATTGGCAATGTCTAGAAAGTTCACAAGGAGAGGTTTGGTCACCTAATCAAGCGCCAAGAAGGAGAAATCCTTATCTGAAAGCCCCTCTTTCCTGGAACTACCGTCATTATAATTGTGATTCGTAAATATTATTTGTGAATAATTAATTATTGATTCATATGATAAAGAAATATTTATTTTATGTGGATATAAATGATGGATTTATTTATGTGGTTATAAATGAAGAAATTATTGTTGAGGTGTTTTATCAAGATTTTACCGATCGAGGTATTAAAAATTAAATCGTGGGTTTGAGATATATTATGGGGTTATAATTTTTAATCCCAACCGCTGATTGTGGTAATTTTTGGGTATGTTATACATACATAAGTTGAGTATATGTCCACAAATTTTGAACCGTTAAAAATGCACGAATGATTTGTTGTGAATTTTAAGAGGTGTCTGATTCTAAAATTAGGTTTATAATTGATTTTGGTGGAAAATTCTAGAATTGAGTGGGCCCCACTTGTGGTTGGTGAAGAAATGTGCTGAATTTTATTTCAAATGTGGTGGGTGGCAATAGTAGCGGTGTAAAGCCATCGTGTAAGCAGTCAAGTCCGCTTTGGCGGCTAACATTTTCCTATAAATAGAGGGCTAAGTTAGAATTGAAAATCACACCGTAAACAAAGTTTTCTCTTTCTCTCTCTATTATCGAGCGATTTTTGTGAGTATTTAGATACTTTGAGAGTCATTGCTCAAAGATAAGTTTCATTCAAAGATCACTTCCGACCTTTCCTTCCGGCACCGATTCTTTGAGGTAAGGGATATTTTTTTTTCAGAATGATATTATTTCTTCAATATCATTATGTTGAAATGTCGATCCAAGTTTTTATCAAATTTGGAACTTTTTCATGCTCTGGGTTACTTATTCATGAGTTACTATTCACGAAGTTACTATTCATGAGTTACTATTCACGAAGTTACTATTCACGAGTACTATTCATGAAGCGTGAAGATGTTTTTGTGGAATTTCTATCTTTTGGTGTCTGATTTACTATTCATGATACTACTATTATTCACGATATATCGAGACTATTCACGATACTCAAGACTATTCACGATACTTACACTATTCACCAAAAATAAAATTTCTTCTTTTGTCCAAAACATCTATTTTGGATACTAGCTTTGATCAGATCCATGTTTTGATCATTCTCAATTTTACACCACTACGATTATTTTTTGGGGTATTGTTGACATGGATAAAACAAAGTACTAATCCTTAATCCTTAATCCTTGTCATTTTGTTTCAATCGATTCGCTTTTTTTAAAATATTTTTCATCATCCTCGCCTTAAATGATGATATTATTGAATATCTTTGGCCCGTAGTGCAAAGATGAATGATTTCTCAAGAATATCTTTGGCCCAGAGTGCAAAGATGAATGATTTCAAGAATATCTTTGGCTCAGAGTGCAAAAGATGAACAGTGTTGAGATGAATACGACCGATCGATTAATATCTTTGGCTCAGAGTGCAAAGATGAATGTGTGTTTAAATGAATACGACCAATCGATGAATATCTTCGGCCCAGAGTGTAAAAGATGAATATTTGATTCCGAGATGTATATCGATTGTTGTTACAGGATAAAAGATAGACGATGAACTTTTAAATTCATACATAGAAGATAGTAGTTTGCATTCTCTACTTAACTCTTCTAATGAATTATTATTTCACCGCTAATATTGATTGAAAATTTGTTGTCTATCAGATTCTATTAAATTTTTCCCTCGTTGAAGACTAACGATAATTTGTTGTATATTATCTTAGTCATAATATTCTTTACCGAGCTAGTTGAGCTCACCCTTTTCCTTTTTGTTCCATTCTTCTCGTGAGGCTAGAATATATATGAAAGTACGAAGCTCTGTGGTATGGAATGAAGGTTTTAGAAAGGATTGTTTAGTAGTCCTCACCATTTTGTAAAATAATGTATCAATAAATGTGATGAGGATTTATGTGAGTATAAATATTGTTTAGAAGATAATATTTGTATTTAAACTCACGCTTTATCGTTGTAATAATAAAGTTGTAGTTATTTCATGCTCATGTATCGACAACTCGTAATGGGTGATGTATACCTATTTTGGGGCGCCACATCCTATGTGATTCGATAAATGACAACCCAAAGAGTCCTTGGTTAAGGCAAAATGAAATTAGAAAGGAGTTTCTAATTTGCATTATTTGAGTTGTGCATTTAAGAGTCGAAATACATATAATTAAATAAAATAAGACTTGGACAAGAATTCCATGTCTTATATTTAATTGGGACATTGTATGGTGGAAGGATTGAATTGTACAGAACTATTTACTCAAAGGTTCTTTAATGATTAATGTTGAAATCTATATTATCCGGAAAGTCGTTGATCACTGGGAGGCTTATCCCTATTGTAGAATAAATATTATTTATTTAAATAAATTAATTGTTTAATTTATTTATTTAAATAAGATTAGAATTGTTCTAATTGATTTATTCACAACCAGCTTTAATATGGAGAACCTAAAGGGTCACACCATAAAAAGGAAGAATAATTATTTAAGAAGTTAATGGCATAATCGTAATAATATATTAAGTATATTTAATTTAATCTATGGTGATAGAATAAATTAAATAGCTTAATATTTATTATTTAATATTTTAGAAATATTAAATATAAATTAATAAGAGGAGTCTTATTAATATTATTACAATTATTATTATTTTAATTTCTAAAAGAGTTTAGGAATTAATTTAATGTAAGTACTCTCATTTATTCCTAATAGGATTAGGAGGGAAAATTAGTTAAAGGAGTTTAATTAATTATCCCTAATAAGATTAGGGAGCCCATTTAATTAAAAGAGTTTAATTAAATAATACCTTATTTTTATTAAATAAGGTTACCTGATATCTTTATAAGAGGAGTCTTATATCAGATATCTGTAGTACGTAATAATTCCAATTTGTGGGAGAGTACCCTTTTCTATAGAGATAGAAAACTAGGGTTTGAGCAAAATACACCATCTTCTTGAATTCTTTATTTTTCCTTGGTGGATCACCTCTAGAGGCCAAACGCTTGGGTGGCTAACGTTGATCTAAGGAAGGAACCAAACCCGGTGGATTCAAGTTGAACGCGAAAAGGATTGGAGGTGAACTCGTACCTGAGGAAGCTCGATCTTCAAGGGTATGATTCTCATTCGTTATCTTTTTCGTTTAATTAATAATTATGCATAAAGGGTGATCCGGGTATATGGTTTGTAAATTTTTAAACTCTGATTTTACACGTTTCAGCACTTTTATGCAATTTGATTGCGTTCATGAATATTACAAACCTAACATATATCAGTGTTTATGTTCTTATAATATGGCCATAGAAAGTACCAAATTTCTTGTTCAATATATGATGTAATCTGTAATTTATTGGTGAATTGTGATAATGTATTAAGAAATGAAAGTGGCATAGTTTAAATCGTGTCAATTGATTGAGAAACGAATCCGTGGTGATTAAATTCGTTAAAAGTGTAAAAATGGAAGAAATTTGGAAAAACTATAGTTTTGATTCCTCAAAATGGTGTATATGTAATGTTTTGTATATAGAATGGTGTTTAGCATGTATAACTATAGTATGTCAAAGTTTTAGATGTTGAATTTGGGAGAAATTCTGTTGAATTGGGATTTTTGGCCTTTAGCAAAGGTATTAGTTTCATGGCTCAAAAGTCGAAGTTCGGTGCATCGCATGAAGCGTGCTGTCCGGCGCAAGCGCCAGCATGATAGCTCTAATAAATTACTCGCCATGTCACCGCTGTAGCTATCGTCATGCATAAATGAAGTCTGCTTAATTTGCAGGTCATGTATAATGGACTTATGTTAGCTAAACAAGCATGTTAATGATGTTAAGGCATAGTAGAAACTATAATAACATATTCCAATGTGTTGTAATGTAAAGTGTAAAGATTTGAAATAATTATTTAAATAAGTTCTAAAATGAAACTAAGTGTGATGTTTTTAAAGTTAGAGATGAATGATTAAGTTGTGTTGGCTTGTAATGAGATTTCAGATTCGTTAAGTATATTAACCTACGTGGTTAGGTGTTAGGTTAGGATTATGACCTAAATGATGGTTTAAACCCTAAAGCTAATATTCATGCGATTAATTGTTGTTGCGATTTCCATGATATATATAGGATAATTGGAGATTATTTTACACTTGTGTAGCTTACAAACAAGGCAAGTTCTCTAACCCTACTTTTATAATTGTGCAAGTTCTTGTAACCTAATTCGTTACATCGAGCAAGTTTCATTTTCCTAATTATTATTCAAAGCATATATTGTTCTAACACATTGACTCAAGTGAGATTGTTCTAATTCTTTGAACATAGTATTTTGCATGTATATCATGTTATTCAATTATATATTGTTGATATCCGATCTTTGACTTTGATACCCTTGTTCAGTTATACATGTTGGTATAAAACCTTCAATTAGTAAGCGAACCCTTATTGATCTATAATTGCCTAGTGTTCTAAATTTCTAGAAACACTGATAAGCTAGTTCTAAACTAAACTTTCTTTAGTGCAGAAATTCTAAATTCAAACTGAGACTAACAACCCTAACATAGGGGATTTTGTACGTGTAATGTTTAGATGATTGTGCACAATACATGGTACAAAGAGCTGATCCCCCTAAGTACGCTAAGAAGGGTCTGTACAGTCTAATGACTATTAAGGTTAAGGTAATAATACCTAGATACCGGAGACATAGTTCGTGGTCTTAAGACCCTCAGATAATTAAAGTTCGAACTTGTTTTCTATTTTGATTTGTAGAACAAGTTCCTTATTGTTCAGCTTTCATTGTTCACTCTTATGTTACTATCATTGCCATTTTCTATATCAGTAAGCATTTGTTTGCTCACTCTTGCAATTAACACTGCAGCTAAGGAGGAGAAAGTTGATGAGCCGTCTACTAGCAAAGGAAAGGGCAAGATGTCCAAGTGTTGAAGACTTGTGAGAATTTTATTTTAATGAATTATGTTAAAGACTTGTTTTAATATGTGATGTATTCCGCAAACTAGTGTAAAAATTTTAAGGTTAGATTACCTGGGATTTATTTTGAGATGATGATGTAACCCTTTAATGGGGATGATTATTGTTTAAGTTATTTAAATTATGTCTTTATCCTTTACTGATGTGTAGTTAGATGTAATAGTTTTGATAAGTGAGCACCAAATCCTATGGGAATGAAGTACCTGGATTTGGGGGTGTCACGAGTTGGTATCAAAGCTTTAGGTTATGAACCTTAGGTGGGGAAACCTTAGGAAGTAACCTTTAAGGATATAGAAAATATAGAGGTGTTTAACTCTTACCGAGTTTTAAGGAATGGATTAAGGTATCCATTGAAGTTAAATAATAAAAGACATTATGTGCTATGTGTTAATAACTTATGTGCTCGCTCATGATATCGAAAATGTTAAAAAAACTTAAAATATTTTGTTGTCGGGATGTCTAACGAAGGAGGATCCAGTCCAGCTAGAGAGGTGATACCTCAGGTACCTAGAGAGGATGAACCCCAGGATATTCACGTAGTGCGGGAGCAGTTGATCCAGGAGGATGTGCCTGTGACCGATCCCGAGGAGGATAGTTCCGAAGAGATAGAGGAGGAGGATGAGAAAGAGGATCCTGAGGAGTTTCCACCAAACTCCATATCAGTAGAGATGTATGATGCTTTGTGTGACCATAACATAGAGTTACAAGACGAGGTTGAGGAGCTAAAGGAAATGGTTGAGATGCATCAGGCTTCGATGGAGCAGAAGGATGCAGAGATTCAGGAACTTGGTTCGAAACTTGGAAACACGGAGTGGGATCTGGTTCATACAAAGGGTCAGCATGAAGACCTGTTGGCAGTACACGAGAAGATGAAGACTGACATAGAGAAATTAAAAGATGATTTCAAGGAGGAATCAACTAAGCGTGCAAGAGCAGAGGATGCATGGATGAAGGAGACTCAACGTGCAGACCGTGCTGAGGCTAAGGTCCAAGTGAAGAAAGCCAAGATGAAAGAGATGGATTATGCTTTTAATTCGGTGATTGATAAAGCCCAAGATCGAGTCTATTATTACCCACCTCAGTTTGAGAATTCGCCGTGGTTCGTGATGGATCGCAGAATGGCGTAACGTATCATGGAGGAAGAGCGCTAGGAACCCTTACGACGTCTTAATATGCCTAGATAGAATAAGATAGATAATAATATGTGGTCAATTATGTGAATAAATAAACTATGAATCCCTTATTTTGAGATGAATAAAGGGATAGTATGAGTATGTAATCCTGGAACTTGTTTAGTTCAGGAAAGTGAATGACTATAGCGGTTATGCTATTTTGAGTATGTTTTAAAATGTTATGAATGAATAAAATATTAAAGTTTGTTTGAAATGTTATGTGTTAAAGCTTTAATCTTGGAATATTTAAGTTAAACTTCAAATACCCAAGAAGTTGAGTAATGAGCTAATAAGCGTATATTTTAATAGAAAATGCATCCTAGAAGAAGACAACCACGTCAGCAAGCACCTCAAGAGGGGTCTACTAATAATAACAACGAGACCGACACTAATTCGGTTTAGCAGTTGGTAGCTATGTTGACGGGTGCACTTGCGAATCAACCGCAAGCTCAAGTCACGACTTTCAAGGAATTCAAAGTGGTTGGACCGCCAGAATTTCAAGGGTCTATGAATCCAATGGAAGCCCAAACTTGGAACATGGAAATGGAGAAGGTGTTCGACGTTGCTAGAGTTAACGAAGATCAGAAGACTGCGTTCGCAACGTTCATGCTGAAGTCTGGAGCTAGCTACTAGTGGCAAGCAAATAAGGTTCGTGGAGAACAAAGAGTGATAGCGTGGGATAGATTTAAGGAAATGTTTTTCGAAATGTACTTTTCAGCGAGTTCTCGGAATCAGCTAGAAGTGCAATTTCTTGAGTTGAAGCAAGGAACGATGACGGTGCCGGAATATGCTGCAAAATTTAATGAGTTGGCAAGGTTTGCCACTTATCAAGTCAATACTGATGAACGTAAAGCAAGAAGATTCGAACAAGGATTGAAGCCTTGGCTTTACAGCAAGGTTTCAATGTTCCAGCTGAACACATTTGCTGCTGTGCTAGAAAAGGCAATTATCGCGAAAAGTGGAAGCGATGCTTTGACCAAGTACAACCAAAAGCAGAAGAAAAGGAAGAATGAGAATGAGAATAAGGCTGGTGGTAGTAATGTTGGAAGTAACAATCAAAAGAGGAAATGGGGCAAGAATTCGACTGCGGGAGGACAACAAGGAAATCAGCAGAAGAAAAAGTTTGAGGCTTGCACAACTTGCGGGAAGAACCATACTGGGGTATGCTTGAAGGGAAAGAGAGTGTGTTTCAACTGTGGTCAGGAGGGACACATTGCACCGAACTATTTTAGTCCGAAGAAAGGAGCATGTTTTACATGCGGTTCGAAGGATCACATGGTTCGTGATTGCCCTAAGAAGCCAGTGGGAAGTGCAAGTGGCGGAAAAGGAAACAACAACGGTGGTGGTGGATTGACTATCACTGGACCAGCTCAATCAAGCTAACCTATTGCGAGGACTTTTAATATGTCCGTGTAGGATGCGGTACAATCTAAGGATTTGGTGCCAGGTATCATTCCGATTAGTGCTATTAATGCTTATGTACTATTTGATTCGGGTTCTACTTGTTCATTTATATCCGATGAATTTGCTCAGAACTTAGATTTGCCTCAAGAAGAATTAGAATTTCCATTAAGTATAAAGATTGCGAATAAGGAAGTGATTCCTGTTAGATACATATATAGGAATTGTAAAGTGGATATAAAAGGTCACGAGATGATGGTAGATTTGATACCAATTAGACTTGGTGAATTCGATGTTATTCTGGGAATGGATTGGTTATTCAATTATGGAGCAGTAATTGATTGCCAAAGGAAGTGTGTTAACCTTATGACTCCGCCAAAGGTTGTGTTCTTTGGCAGCAAGTCACCTTGACAAGTAACTTATCTGAAAATTTGGAGACATTATCTTTATGGAGAGAGGTGTGAGATATATACCGACCATAAAAGTCTGAAGTATATCTTTACACAAAAAGATTTGAACATGAGACAAAGAAGATGGTTGGAGCTGATCAAAGATTATGATTGCGAGATTTTCTATCATCCCGAAAAGGTGAACGTTGTTGCTGATGCCTTAAGTAGGAAGGGACGGGAGAAGTTAATGTTGTTAACTGATCAAGAGAAGCTAGTGTCGGAAATGGTTAAGATGGAGTTGGAAATTAAATATCCGACAGAATCCGATGAAAAGTTGTTCCAGATGGAACGTTGGTGGATAAGGTGAAAAATGCACAACTTCAGGATGGAGACTGTGAAAAGATAAAATAGAGGATATCTGAAGGTGAGGAAAGCAATTCAAAATTAATTCGGAAGGGTTACTTCGATTCAAAGGGAGAGTTTGGATTCTGCAAGTACCAAAAATTAAAGAAGAAATTCTGAATGAAGCTCACAACTCGCGATATTCAATTCACCTTGGGAGTACAAAGATGTACCAGGATCTTAAACATCATTTTTGGTGGCCGAATATGAAGAGGGATGTGGCTGAGTGTGTGGAAAAATGCTTAATGTGTCAGAAAGTCAAAGCAGAACATCAAAGACCAAGCGGATTATTACAACCGTTGTAGATACCAGAATGGAAATGGAGCATATCACAATGGATTTTATGGTAGGTCTTTCAACGACTCAGAAAGGTTACGATGCCATTTGGGTGATTGGTGATCGACTGACAAAGTCGGCACACTTTTTTCCAATCAAGATTCGATTTACCCTAGATCGGTTAGCAAAACTATACGTGAAGGAAATTATTTCAAGGCACGGTGTACCTGTGTCCATTATATCAGACAGAGATCCATGTTTCACATCTAATTTCTGGAAACGATTACAAGAATGTTTGGGAACACAGCTGAGAATGAGCACAAAGATACCATCCTCGTAATCGACTTTTACAAAGTGAGAGAACCATCCAAACACTAGAAGATATGCTTAGAGCATGTATCATGGATTTCAAGGGAAATTGGGATGACCATCTGTCATTGGTGGAATTTGCTTATAATAATAGTTATCACGCGAGTATTGGCATGCCGCCTTACGAAGCGTTATACTGCAGGAAGTGCAGAACTCCGTTATTGTGACGCCCCCAAAATAGGTATACATCACCCATTCTGAGTTGTCAATACATGGTACAAAAATAACTACAACTTTATTATTACAACAATAAAACTGTGAGTTTGAATACAAATATTATCTTCTAGACAATATCTATACTTAGATAAATCCTCATCACATTTATTGATACATTATTTTACAAAAATGGTGAGGACTACTAAACAACTCTCTCTAGAACTTTCATTCCATACCCCGACTCGTACTCGCTATATTCTCGCCTCTCCGAGAAGAAAAAAATGGAACAAAAGGAAAAGGGTGAGCTCAACTAGCCCAAGAAAGAATATTATGACTAAGATAATATACAACAAATTATCGTTAGTCTTCAACAGGAAAAATCTAATAGAATACAATAGACAACAAATTTTAAATCAATATTCGCAAGTGAAATAATAATTCATTAGAAGAGTTAAGTAGAGAATGCAAACTACTATCTTCTATGTATGAATTTAAAAGTTCATCGCTCATCTTTTATCCCCTGTAACATCAATCAAGATATATCCGAATCAAATATTCATCTTTTACTCTGTGCCAAAGATATTCATCATTAGTCATATTCATCTAAACACTGCTCATCTTTGCACTACGGGCCAAAGATATTCTTCAAATTCATTCATCTTTGCACTACAAAATGCCAAAGATATTCAATAATATCATCACTTAAGACCGAGGATGATGAAAATATTTTTAAGGATTTAATCCAAAGTGAAACAAAATGACAAGGATTAAGGATTAAGGATTTGTATTTTGTTTTATCCATGTCCAAAAATACCTCAAAAATAATTATAGTGGTGTAAAATTCAAGAATGATCAAAACATGGATACAATCAAAGCTAGTATCCGAGATAGATGTTTTGGACGAAAAGGAAAATTTTCATTTTTGATGAATAGTGCCGATTCGTGAATAATGACAGGTATACGTGAATAAGACCGTAGTATCGTGAATAGTAACCCCATACACTAAAAGTTCCAAATTTGATTAAAAGTTCAGATCAATACTTGGCATAATGATATTGAAGAAATAATATCATTACGAAAAAATAATATCCCTTACCTCACAAAGACAAGATTTCTAGTTGAAACACCTGGATATAGGCTATGACTTGAACTTGCACCAAGTATATCAATACTCAAAGTATACTCAAAATACTCACAAGAATATGCTCGATAATATAGAGAGAAAACTTCGCTTAAAAGTGATTTTCAATTCTAACTTAAGCACCCTATTTATAGGAAATTGCTTAGAACACCAAAGTAGAAAATTTAATTTATTATTATTATTATTTTTTCTAAATTTTCCTACGCATACCAACTGAATTCAGCCATCAACCACACCCCAATAAAAATAACAAAAATGTTTTTCTCACTTAAACCATTTAAAACTTCAAAAAAATGATAATCAATTAATCCGAAACTTCAATAATTCATAATAAATAGCCCTTTTGTCAGAAAATTTGAATCTCGTGAGTTTTTATAGGAAATTAAATTCTCTACAACTTTGTAGAAGAAAGGTTTTCCAAATTCCAAACAAAAATTGACCGAAATCCATAAACGGGTATTTTACAGGCTATAATCAAATTTCAGTCAATAAATGGGGTCCACCGACATGTTTAACATGTTTTAAACATTTATTGCAACAAAAATACTCTTCCTCCTCGTATACTCATATATCCCACATTTGTTGTAAAAATATCACCATTATTATATTATTAAAAATATAATAATATATTTAAATGAATTATTTTATAACCACTTGCTTATTTTGAAATATTTGCGTATTTTACCCATAATTATCCACATTAATCAAATCAACCCTTACTATTTCAAAATAATAAATAGAGAAAATTAAATTTCATTAATAATAAGTTGGGGTCTTACAACCTCCCTCCTTATGAAATTTAGTCCTCTAAAATTGACGTCACGATACACTGTGTTTCAAAAGGTGAGGATACCTCGCTTTCATTTCCGCTTCCAATTCCCAGGTCATTTCCTCTATAGTATGATTCTTCCACAAAACTTTAACTTGTGGTATGACCTTTGCGCGTAGGACATGCTCCTTCCTATCCAAGATCTTGACAGGTACCTCCTCATACGTTAAGTCTTCGGTTATCTCGTCCGGTTCTAACTCAATAACGTGGTTCGGGTCTTTCACATATTTATGAAGTACAGATATGTGAAACACATTATGAACACGAGACATACTCGGAGGTAACGCAAGTCTATAGGCTACATTTCCTACTCGGTCAAGGATTTGAAATGGACCAATAAATGGATGGATTGAGCTTTCCTCTCTTCCCAAATCTTATAACTCCCTTCCATGGAGCAACTCGCAACAATACATGATCCCCTATACTAAATTCCACGTCCTTTTCGATGAAGATCGGCATAACTCTTTTATCGATCTTGTGCCATTTATATATCGTTGTCGAATCATTTGGATCTTTTCGGTGAGTATACGTACTAACTTTCGTCCCAACAATGTTGCTTCACCCACCTCATCCCAACATATTGGAGAGCGACACTTTCGTCCATATAATGCTTCAAATGGAGCCACGCCTATACTTGCTCGATAATCTTATTGTTGTAGGAGAATTCCACCAATGGTAAATACTTATCCCAACTACCCTTGAAGTCTAGGACACGAGTCTTAATAAATCTTCAAGAGTTTGAATAGTCCTCTCCGATTGTCCGTCCGCTTTGAGGATAGTATGCCGAATCAATCGTAAATCGGTTGCCCCATAGCTTTTTGCAAGCTAACCCAAAATCTTGAAGTGAATCTTGGGTCACGATCCAAACTATGGATACTTGGCATGCCATGCAACCTCACAATCTCATTTACATATATACTAGCAAGATGTTCAAGGGAATAAGTCTCCCGTATCGGCAAGAAATGAGCCAACTTAGTTAATCTATCAACAATAACCCAAATAGCATTGATGCCTTAAGAAACCGTAGGAAGACCCGTAATGCGAAATCCATGGTAATGTGTTCCCACTTCCATTTCGGAATCTCAAGTGGTTGCAACGGACCCTTAGGTACTAGATGTCTGCCTTTACACGTTAAGCAAGTTAAACACATCGAGATAAACTTTGCAATCTCTCTCTTCATATTGTTCCACCAAAATGTATGTCGAAGATCACGATACATTTTAGTACTTCCAGATGGATTACAAATGGTGTATTTTGTGCCTCCATCATAATCTTGTACTTCAAATCGTAGTCGTTAGGAACACAAAGTCTAGAGTGGACTCAAGTATTCCTTCTTCATCAATTCTCGCTTAGGAATAGCTCCTTCTTGTACTTTCTTCTTCATACGCATTAGCTCAAATTCGGTGGCGAAAGCAACCTTAACTTTTTCTATTAAAGTTGGCTCTGTCGTATACTTGACATCATCGCACTCATTCCCGCATATGATCTTCTACTCAACGCCGTCGGCTACCACGTTCGCTTTTTCGGGATGGTATTGAATAATGTGGTCGTAGTCTTTCAATAGATCTAGCCAACGTCGCTACCGTATGTTGAGTTCTTTTTGAGTGAAGAAATATTTAAGGCTTTTATGGTCTGAATATATCTCCACTTTCTCCCCATATAGATAGTGCCTCCATATCTTTAGCACGCAACATTGCTTCGCTAACTCTAAATCATGAGTAGGATAATTCCTCTCATATTCTTTAAGTTGTCGCGAGGCATAAGCTATGAATTTCCCACGTTGCATGAGAACACATCCTAACCCTTTGCCCAAAGCATCGTTGTAGATAACAAATCCATCCGTACCAGATGGTATTGTTAGAACAGTCTTAAAATGAGTCTCCTCTTAAGCTCTTGGAAACTCTTCTCACATTCTTCTCTCCAAATGAATTTTGTATCCTTCCTAGTTAGCTGGGTTAATGGAGTAGCGATTCGAGAAAACCCTTCCATAAATCTCCGATAATAACCAGCTAAGCCCAAGAAGCTACGTACTTCAGTCACCGACTTCGGTTGCTCCCAACTTTGTATTGCTTCAATCTTCGCCGGATCAACCGATACTCCATGTTTCGACACCACGTGCCCAAGGAATGCTACTTCCTCAAGCCAGAACTCGCATTTCTTCAATTTGGCATATAGTTGGTTTTCATGAAGCCTTTGGAGTACCAGCTTCAAATGGTGCTCATGATCTTCACGACTTTTGGAATATATGAGGATGTCATCAATAAAGACAACAACAAACCGATCCAAATATTCCTTGAATACTCGGTTCATCATATCCATGAAAGCAGCAGAGCATTAGTCAATCCGAAAGACATGACTAAGAATTCATAATGCCATCTACCGAAGTTTTGAAGGCGGTCTTTGGAATATCCTCGCCTAATCTTCATTTGATGATATCCGAACGAAGATCGATTTTTGAAAAGAATTGTGCCCTTACAGAATCGGTCAAACAAGTCATCAATGCGAGGTAGAGGATACCTATTTTTGATGGTGACATGGTTCAATTCCGATAGTCAATACAAAGTCGCATACTCCGCCTTTCTTTCTTTACGAATAAAACAAGAGCACCCCAAGGAGATGTACTAGGATGAATGAAACCGATGTCCAACAATTCTTGAGTTGGACCTTTAACTCCACGAAGTTCAATAGGAGCCATTCGATATGGTGTTTTAGAAATGGGCTTTGTACTAGGTTTAAGATCAATAAAGAATTCAACTTCACGCCTAAGGGGTAGACCGGGAAGTTCTTCAGAAATACGTCGGAAAGTCAATAACAACAGAATATTATTCAAATTTGACGTGTCTTTATTCAAATCCATAACATGGGCTAAGAAAGCTTGACATCCGCTTTTTCAATAAACGAATAGCTTTATGATTAGATATGACGATGATTGATTTTAATGGTTTAGTTGCTTGAATTAAATGCATAACAAAGTCAAGTTAGGAATATGAAAACTAACAACCTTACGAAAACAATCAATTTTGGCATGATGAGTAGTTAACCAATCAATCCCTAAAATCACATCAAAAGCAAGTATCTTTAAAGAGATAAGGTCAACGGTAAGGTGATGGTGCCAACTTGAATCAAACAAGATTTATAAACAGTGGATGTGATGAAAGTTTCTCCTAACTGAGTTTCCACAGATAGGTCAAAGTCTAATTTCTCCTGAGTCAAGTTTAAACGTTGAGCACAAGCGGAGAGATAAATGAATGGGTAACACCCAGATCAAGTAAGGTATAAACTTGCAAGAATTTATAATTAACTTACCCGTGATCACTTCGTTTGGGTTCCTCGCATTTTGACCAAGAATAACAAACGCTCTTCCGGGCTGCTGACTTTGACTTTTACGGACGGATCTTTTTAAGTCACCGCCTCCGCTTGAACTAGGTTTCGCTGCTTCGTCTAATCTCGAGCGATATGTCCTTCCTTTCCACAATTATAGCATACCTTGAACTGTTGTGGACAGTTTGGACTGATATGTCCCTCTTTCCCGCATTTATAGCATATGACCGGTGGTCGTTCTCCTCCCTTAGAACCAGTTGTTGCCGGCACTATCGTCTTCACATGGTCGTTGTTAAATCTCCTCTTTTTAAAATCTCCTCCTGACTCGCTTCTTCTATTTTCATGGCCATGATTACCACCAGAGTGGTTACCATTTTTGTCCGTCTGTTTCTTTCTCCGCTGGTTATCGTTATTCTGTTGATTGCTATCTCTAGTATGATCCTGGTTATGGTCCCTCGGTTGAACATACTCGTTATCTCGCTCTAACAATTGAGCCCTGTTAACAACATCTGAATAGAGAGAAAATTTATGAGAAATGAGATATTGACGTATGCCGGGTTTCAAACCTCTAAGAAACATCCGCGTCATACGTTCCTCATTCTCCACCAAATGAGGTGCAAACCGGATAACTCTTGCAAACTTTGCCTCGTCTTGAGACACCGCGCCGTTGTTTTGTTCTAATCGATGAACTCCACTTCCTTCATATGACGAACACTTTCGTGAAAGTATTTGTCATTAAATAGTTTCTGAAACGCGTCTCTGAAGACATCTTTGAGTCGGGTTTGGATGGAGTACGCTTCACGCACTCCCACCAGATGATCCGCCTCGCCACGAAACATAAATGTGGCGAATGGAACCTTCTGTTCCTCCGTGCATCCCAAGACATCGAATATCTTGGTAATTTGCTTGACCCATATTTCCGCCATGATCGGATCTGCTTTCCCTTAAATTCGGTGGTCCCAACTCTTTGAACTCCTTGCATTGTGACAACCCGTGAATTGCTATCATTTCCTCCTCAGATTTTGAACACGAGTCTCCTCAAATCGATTTTGCATGAACTGCAAAAAGCTTCTAAACATCCCCTCGTTCATCATCATTCTCATGGTATTGTTCACAAGAGGAACATTGCCAAATCATTGCACGTTCTCCTCGTTTGTGAGTATAGGCGTCTCCACGGTCTCATTTCCATTGTTAATATTCTCAGTCGACATTCTCAAATACTATCACAAAACAAGGGTTAATAAAGGAAATCAATATATCACATAATATCCCTATATACTAACCAACTAACAAATAAGCTTAGGTAGGACACACTAGCGAAGGATTTACTCGTCTCTCCCCTCCTAGTTCTATTCCCCGATCTCCGCCAGAGATCATATCCTAAGCTCGATACCAACCGTGACGCCCCCAAAATAGGTATACATCACCCATTCTGAGTTGTCAATACATGGTACAGAAACAACTACAACTTTATTATTACAACAATAAAACTGTGAGTTTGAATACAAATATTATCTTCTAGATAATATCTATACTCAGATAAATCCTCGTCACATTTATTGATACATTATTTTATAAAAATGGTGAGGACTACTAAACAACTCTCTCTAGAACTTTCATTCCATACCCCCACTGCATCTCGCTTATATTCTCGCCTCCCGAGAAGAAAAATGGAACAAAAAGGAAAAGGGTGAGCTCAACTAGCCCATTAAGAATATATATGACTAAGATAATATACAACAAATTATCGTTAGTCTTCAACGAGGAAAAATCTAATAGAATACAATAGACAACAAATTTTAAATCAATATTCAGAGTTGAAAATAATAATTCATTAGAAGAGTTAAGTAGAGAATGCAAACTACTATCTTCTATGTATGAATTTAAAAGTTCATCGCTCATCTTTTATCCCCGTAACATCAATCAATATATATCCGGAATCAAATATTCATCTTTGCAATACAGCCAAAGATATTCATCATTGGTCATGTTCATCTAAACACTGCTCATCTTTGCACTACGGCCAAAGATATTCTTCAAATTCATTCATCTTTGCACTACAGGCCAAAGATATTCAATAATATCATCACTTAAGACTGAGGATGATGAAAAATATTTTTAAAGGACGAATCCAGTGAAACAAAATGACAAGGATTAAGGATTAAGGATTCGTACTTTGTTTTATCCATGTCCAAAATACCTCAAAAATAATTATAGTGGTGTAAAATTCAAGAATGATTAAAACATGAATACAATCGAGCTAGTATCCGTAATAGATGTTTTGAATGAAAAGGAAAATTTTCATTTTTCGATGAATAGTTTTCGTATTCGTGAATAAGATCAGATATCGCGAATAAAGGTCGTATCGTGAATAGTAACCCGACACTAAAAGTTCCAAATTTGATTAAAAAGTTCGGATCAATATACTTGATAATGATATTGAAGAAATAATATCATTACGAAAAAAATAATATCCCTTACCTCACAAAGAGCAAGATTTCTAGTTGAAACACCGATATAGGCTATGACTTGAACTTGCATCAGAGTATAGCAATACTCAAAGTATACTCAAAATACTCAAAAGAATACGCTTCGATAATATAGAAAAGAGAAAACTTCAATTTACGGTGTGATTTTAATTCTAACCTAAGCACCTATTTATAGGAAATTGCTTAGAACACCAAAGTAGAAAATTTAATTTAATATTATTATTATTTTTCTAAATTTTCCTATGGATACCAACTGAATTCAAATATCAACCACACCCCAATAAAAACAACAAAAACGTTTTTCTCACTTAAACCATTTAAAACTTCAAAAAATGATAATCAATTAATCCAAAACTTTAATAATTCATAATAAATAGCCCTTTTGTCGGAAAATTTGATTCTCATGATTTTTATAGGAAATTAAATTCTCTACAACTTTACGTAAGAAAGTGTTTCCTAATTCCAAATGTAAATTGACCAAATCCATAAACAGGCGATTTTCAAAGCTATAATCAAATTTCACCGATAAATGGGGTCCACCGACATGTTTAACATGTTTTAAACATTTATTGCAACAAAAATACTCTTCCTCCTCGTATACTCATATATCCCACATTCGTTGTAAAAATATCACCATTATTATATTATTAAAAATATAATAATATATTTAAATGAATTATTTTATAACCACTTGCTTATTTTGAAATATTTGCGTATTTTACCCATAATTATTCACATTAATCAAATCAACCCTTACTATTTCAAAATAATAAATAGAGAAAATTAAATTTCATTAATAATAAGTTGGGGTCTTACAGTTATGCTGGGATGAGGTAGGTGAACGTCAGCTATTGGGTCCAGAATTGGTACAACAGGCTGTCGAGATCATCAAAGTAATTCGAGTAAGATTGAACACAGGACAAGATTGACAGAAGAAATATGCTGATCAACATCGACAAAATTGGGAATTCGATGTCGGTAGTTATGTTTTCCTGAAAGTGTCTCCCTGGAAGGGAAAAATTCGGTTTTGCAAAAAGGGGAAATTGAGCCCTAGATTTATAGGACCTTTTGAAGTGCTTCGCCGAGTTGGTGAAGTGACGTACGAGATAGCTTTACCTCCGGAGTTGGAATATATTCATAATATTTTCCATGTATCAGTATTGAGGCCATATAAGCCTGATTATAAACATGTTATAGAATATTAGCCCTTACAGAGTGAGAAAGATTTGTCTTATGAAGAAATCTGTGTTCAAATTGTTGACAGAAAAGAGCAAGTACTGAGGAATAAAGTTATACCTTCTGTTAAGGTAATCTAGAGAAACCACAATGCTGAAGAAGCTACGTGGGAACTTGAAAGCGTTATGATGAAGAATTATCCTCAGTTGTTTGCTTGATTTTGTATAAATGATTCTGTGGGACGTAATCTTATTAATGAGGGAAGAATGTAATCGAATAAATTTTTTTGAGTTGTGATTCCTAGGGATGTAATCCTTTTAAGGAGGAAAGATGTAACGATCGAGAAATTTGTAATTTAATTTAAATATTTATTGAATTAAATAAATATTTTTAATAATTTATTTATTGAGATAAATAAATAATTGAGAAATTGTGGTGAAGTAATTTAGTAATTAAATTAATTAATGTTAATTGAATCGAATAATGATAATTTTATTTAAATGATTTAATTTAAGGAAATAATTAAATTAAAGCAATTGCTTAATATTTAAGAAAATAATTAAACTAAATGAATTATTTAATTTAATGGAAATAAATAAATTAAATAAAGTGATATTTCTAATTTATTAATTAAATTAGATATATAATTATTTATTAATTAAAAGTATAATGATAATAAGATTTTTATTACTATAAGTTATTGAGATTAACTAAGCTAAGTTATTTAAATTAATTAAATAAATTAAAGTGTGACACAAAGTAACTATATAATATAATAATATAAAAATAATTTAGTTTATAAAGTGGTTTGATAGCCAAACAAGGCCTTGTGGCCTTTGGCTTATTCCAATTGACGTCTTTTTATTTTTTTTATAACTGAAGTGTGCGTGGGTGAGTGGTCAGTTTATATTATTTACGCATATTATTTTTCCTAAGGCTAGTGGTGAGTTGGGTGAGAAGAAGAATTACAGAGAGTTGCAAGAGAGAAGAAAAACACTGAGTTTTTGGAGATTAGCAAGAGGAAGAAGGGGAATTACTAAACCTAGTCACCATCTTTTGTAAAGATACAATCAAATCAAAGAAAGGTATAACTTACTTCAATTCTAATTTTTTGATAATTTTGTGCAATTGATACAAATACATGTATATATATGATCTATAATCTGTTAATCCTCGTTTGTGGGTGTTATTTGATGATTAAAGGCATGGAATAGGGTTGTAGTAGAAGGTTGTATATATATATATCAGTGTTTGTGTTCTTATAATATGGCCATAGAAAGTACCAAATTTCTTGTTCAATATATGATGTAATCTGTAATTTGTTGGTGAATTGTGATAATATATTAAGAAACAAAAGTGGCGTAGTTTAAATCGTGTCAATTGATTGAGAAACGAATCTGTGGTGATTAAATTCGTTAAAAGTGTAAAAATGGAAGAAATTTGGAAAAACTATGGTTTTGATTCCTCAAAATGGTGTATATGTAATGTTTTGTATATAGAATGGTGTTTAGCATGTATAACTATAGTATGTCAAAGTTTTAGATGTTGAATTTGGGAGAAATTCTGTTGACTTGGGATTTTTGGCCTTTATCAGTGTATTAGTTCGCGTTTGTAAAAGTTTGAGTCCGGTGCATACATGAAGCTTATTACCTCAGCGCTATGGGTAACTTCGTCATGACAGACAAAGAAGTCTCCTTAATTTGCAGGTCATGTATAATGGACTTATGTTAGCTAAACAAGCATGTTAATGATGTTAAGGCATAGTAGAAACTATAATAATAGATTCCAATGTGTTGTAATGCAAAGTGTAAAGATTTGAAATAATTATTTAAATAAGTTCTAAAATGAAACTAAGTGTGATATTTTTAAAGTTAGAGATGAATGATTAAGTTGTGTTGGCTTGTAATGAGATTTCAAATTCGTTAAGTATATTAACCTACGTGGTTAGGTGCTAGGTTAGGGTTATGGCCTAAATGATGGTTTAAACCCTAAAGCTAATATTCATGCGATTAATTGTTGTTGCTATTTCAATGATATATGTAGGATAATTGGAGATTATTTTACACTTGTGATGTTTACAAACAAGGCAAATTCTCTAACCCTACTTTTATAATTGTGCAAGTTCCTAAACCTTACTCTTTATATTGAGCAAGCTTTTTAACTTCACTCTTTTCATATTGAATGCAAGTTTCCATTCCTATATTATTATTCTTCAAATTGAGCATGCCTAATCTATCTTGAATATGTTTGTACAAGCTCTTGTAACCTAATTCGTTTCATCGTGCGAGTTTCACTTTCCTAATTATTATTCAAAGCATATATTGTTCTAACACATTGACTCAAGTGAAATTGTTTTAATTCTTTGAATATAGTATTTTGCATGTATATCATGTTATTCAATTATATATTGTTGATATCTGATCTTTGACTTTGATAGCCTTGTTCAGTTATACATGCTGGTATAAAACCTTTAATTAGTAAGCAAACCCTTATTGATCTATAATTGCCTAGTGTTCTAAAATTCTTGAAACACTGATGAGCTAGTTCCAAACTAAACTTTCTTTAGTGCAAAAATTCTAAATTCAAACTGAGACGAACAACCCTAACATAGGGGATTTTGTATGTGTAACGTTTAAATGTTTGTGCACAATACATGGTACAAAGGGCTGATCCCCCTAAGTACGCTAAGAAGGGTCTGTACAGTCTAATGACTGTTAAGGTTAAGGTAATAATACCTAGATACCGGAGACATAGTTCGTGGTCTTAAGACCCTCAGATAATTAAAGTTCGAACTTGTTTTCTATTTTAATTTTTAGAACAAGTTCCTTATTGTTTAGCTTTCGTTGTTCACTCTTATGTTACTATCATTGCTACTTTTTATATCAGTGAGCATTTGTTTGCTCACTCTTGCAATTAACACTGCGAACTAAGGAGGAAAAACTTGATGAGCCATCTACTAGCAAAGGAAAGGGCAAGATGTCCAAGTGTTGAAGACTTATGAGAATTTTATTTTAATTAATTATGTTAAAGACTTGTTTTAATATGTGATGTATTCCGCAAACTGATGTAATAATTTTAAGGTTAGATTACCTGGGATTTATTTTGGGATGATGATGTAACCCTTTAATGGGAAAGATTATTGTTTAAGTTATTTAAATTATGTCTTTATCCTTTATTGATGGGTAGTTAGATGTAATAGTTTTGATAAGTGCGCACCAAATCCTGTGGGAATGAAGTACCTGGATTTTGGGGTGTCACACAATATCCACTCTCAAATAGAGTCCTCATTACATTTATTGTCACACTATTTTATAGAATAGTGAGGACTACTAATGCAAACATTTGGACCGTCACTCCATTCCCCGACTAGTCCTAGCTACGTTCCCATTTCCTGAAGAGAACAATGAAAGAAAAGGGTGAGCTCAACTAGCCCAGTAAAAAATATTATGACTAAGATAATGCATAATAAATTATCCTTTGCCTTCAACAGTATAACAACTGATAGAATATAATAGACAACAAGTTTTAGATCAACAACTACAGCGGAATAAGCAATCCGTTAGAAAAGCCAAGTAGAGCATGATATCTACTATCTTCTATGATTTAAAAAGTTTTTCATCAACTTTATCGTTGTAATACCCATTAACAATTCTTTATTATACCCAAAATAAAGAGAACTTTCATCACCTATCTTCACCTGAACCACCAAAGATTTTAGTTAAATTCACAATTCATGTTTATAATAATGTGAATCAATAGTTCCTCCTTGCCACAAAGGCTTAATAGAACGTTTACTCAATATCCTTACCCCAAAGGCTAAAGATATTCAAATGTAATAACAATGATATACTAATCATTTGTCTACCTTTTGCTCACGGGCCAAAGATATTCAACTATAAAACCAATGGTCATGATCATACCAATCAATTGTCTGTCAGTGCACTACGGCCAAAGACATTCAACTGTTAACTAATGGTCAGGATCCTACCAATCACATCATCGAATTATCCATGCACTATGGGCCAAGGATATTCGTTATTATCACCAGTGGTTATGATCATGTCATACACATGTCCATCTTTGTACGTAAGCCAAAGATATACAACTATAAAACCAATAATCAACAAATCCATCTTCACACGTAAGCCAAAAATATACAATCAGAAACCAATAATCAACAAATCCATCTATGCACGTAAGCCAAAGATGACTTTCATCACAATATAAGCACGAGGATGATGACAATGATATAAGCATTAATCAAACGATATCAAGGAAAAATATTAAAGATTTTAAATTTATCCAGAGTTTAAAAATATCCAAATTGTCAACATGATACTGCTTTGTGGAGTAAAAATAAAGAATAATATTCATGTACCAAAAATAATTTGGACAGAAAAGAAATATATTTTTTGGGTGAATAGTACCCCGTGAATTGTATCCTATGAATAGTACTTCGGGAATAGTACCTCGTGAATAGTACCCTTGCATGAAAAGTGTCCCAAATACCCGAGTGAATAATACTTGAGTGAATAGTAACCGGGTGAATAGTAACTCGTGAATAGTAACTTGTTAATAGTACTCCGGCATGAAAAGTGCCCCGAATACCCGAGTGAATAATACTAGAGTGAATAGTAACCCCGACACAAAAAGGTAGAAATTCCACAATAAAATTAGTATCAATATTCCGGCATAATGATATTGAAAGAAATAATATCATTTACGAAGAAATAATACCCGTTACGACTTTTAAACGAAAATAATATTCCTACAAATATTGAATGAAGATGATATTCCTTACGAATATTGAACGAAAATAATATTTATACAAATACGAAAAATAATATCTCTTCAGAATATGAAATAAATAATACCCCTTACAACTGTTGAACGAAAATAATATTCCTACGAATATTGAACGAATATGATATTCTTTACGAATATTGAACGAAAATAATATTCATACGAAAATGAAAAATAATATCTCTTCAGAATATGAAATAAATAATACACCTTACGACTGTAGAACACAAATAATATTCCAACGAATATTTTACGAAGATAATATTCTACGAATATTGAATCTAAGATAATATTCTTTATGAATATTGAACGAAAATAATATTCATACGAATACGAAAAAAATAATATCTCTTCGTATATGAAATAAATAATACCCTTACCTTAGAAGAAGATCTGGATATCGGAGTAAAGTGAAGTAGCGGACTCTCTTCTTCTTTCTCCCTATATCTTCTCTCTCTATAATTGCTCTTGTGAGTCTTAGTGAATTGGTGAGAATGAAGGAAGAATGAGCTTTTATTTATAGGAAAATATAGTTTCGATAATTGCACGTTTTGGGTCTCGAAATATTACAGTATAATACCTTCATCTTTTCCTTCATTTTTAATTTAGTCCTGCAAGTATTATCAAACTTGCACCTCCTCCCCTAATAGTACATCATGTGAATCAATAGTTCAATACATGTGAAAATATGAATTACAGTATAGTACCTCCATCTATACCTCCATTTTTAACTTAGTCATGCAAGTATTATCAATCTTGCACCACCTCCCCTAATGGTACATGAATGTGAATCAATCGTACACACATGTGAACAAATAGTTATAATCATGTGAATTAATAGCAATTAATTGCTCATTTATCCGATTAATTACCCGATTGGTCAATATAACATCCAGACATCAATTATTATTGAAATAAATGTCGATTTCCACTAACACTAATAATCCCAACACAATGGAACTACCAATTTCATCTTTAATCAACATGAACTTATTCATTATTAATATTATAACTCACAATATTTAACAACCAGGTCAATACCAGGAAAGAGGGGGCTTTCCGATAAGGATTTCTCCTTATTGGCGCGCAATTAAGTGACCAAACCTCTCCTTGATAGAACTTCTAGACATTGTCAATATTGCAAATAATAATATGAATAACTTTGTCATCTCAATTATTGATTTAATAATATAAAATATTATGCAGATGATACTGTGACAACAATTGAATCAATAATATGAGAGATATGATGCAATAATTAATGTAGCAATAATTGAGTATAACTGAGTGACTTCTTACGTAAGCATCAATAATCAATACTATGTGCTACTATGTAACCACGCGTATTACTGTACTTTTACTACTAGGTAGTTCAACAGTTTTAACGATAACACTTTCGCCGTTATTTTTATAAAATGATAATTCTGTCGTTTTCTAACTAAGACAATACTTCCATTGTGGGGTCCACCAATGATTATGCCGTTGTACGAATATTCTCTGTTAAAATGAATATTCCCCGACTAATCGAATATTCCCTGACACAACGAATATTTTATATCAACTTGCTTACTTTGTAAAATTTTTACATATCACCCTTAACTTTAACCTTTTATCAATTTAATCATTTACGAAATAAAATAATAATTATAAGAAAATTGAATACTTTCATTTCATAAAATTCGGGATCTCACAATCTCCCTCCTTATGAAATTTTGCCCTCGAAATTTACGTACCTGGTTGTTTGAAGAGATGAGAATACCTTGCTTTCTTTTCGGATTATACCTTCTCAGTTATTTCCTCTGTATCATGATTTTCCTGTTGCTCATCTTCTGTTTTTCAGATATCATTATAGAATACATCTTCAAAACAAAGGTTAATTGACATGCCACATATTATCCCTATATTCTGACCAACCAATTAAATACCAAATAAACTTAGGTAGGTCATACTAGCGAATGAATTAACCCATCTCTCCCCTCCTAGTTCTTATCTCACATCTCAGCCAGGGATCATATCCCTAAGATTTGATACCAACAGTGACGCCCCCAAAACAGGTATACATCACCCACCTTGAGTCGCCAAATACATGGTACATAAATCAAATACAAACTTAATTATACAACTATCGTGCAAAATACGACAAAACATAGCTGAGAGTTTAAACAAGAATATTGTCTTCTAGACAATATCCACTCTCAAATAGAGTCCTCATTACATTTATTGTCACACTATTTTATAGAATAGTGAGGACTACTAATACAAACATTTGGACACTAACTCCATTCCCCGACTAGTCCCGGCTATGTTCTCATTTCCTGAAGAGAACAATGAAAGAAAAGGGTGAGCTCAACTAGCCCAGTAAGAAATAATATGACTAAAATAAAGTATAATAAATTATCCTTAGCCTTCAACAATATAACAACTGATTGAATATAATAGACAACAAGTTTTAGATCAACAACTACAGCGGAATATGCAATCCATTTGAAGAGTCAAGTAGAGCATGATATCTACTATCTTCTATAAAACCAAACTTTATCGCAGTAATACCATTATGATTCTTTATTATACATAAAGAGAACTTTCATCAATTGTCTTCACCAACCACCAAAGATTTTAGTTAAATTCACAATTCATGCACTATAATAATGTGAATCAATAGTTCCTCCTCGCCACATTAATAACTATTCACCCCAAAGGGATATTCAAATGAATCCAATGATCATACAATCGGTTGTCAATCACATCATCGAATTATTCAACTATAAAACCAATGCACTACCAACCAAGGATATTCGTTATTATCACCAGTGGTTATGATCACTAATGTCATACATCCCATCCCATCTTTTACCCATGCACTAAGGACCAAGGATATACAACTATAAACCAATTATGATCAATACACCATCCATCTTTGCGTAAGAAGCCAAAGATATACAACTAAAAAATATAATCAACAAATCCATCTTTGCAAAACCAATAATCAATAAAACCAATCAATAATCCATCTATGCACGTAAGCCAAAGATGACTTTCATCACAATATAAGCATGAGGATGATGACAATGATATAAGCATTAATCAAACGATATCAAGGATAAATATTAAAGATTTTAAATTTATCTAGAGTTTAAAAATATCCAAATTGTCAACATGATAGTGCTTTGTGGAGTAAAATTCAAGAATAATATTCATGTACCAAAAATAATTTGGACAGAAAAGAAATATATTTTTTGGGTAAATAGTACCATGTGAATAGTACTTTGGGAATAGTACCTCGTGAATAGTAGTACCCTGGCATGAAAAGTGTCCCAAATACCCGAGTGAATAATACTAGAGTGAATAGTAACTGGGTGAATAGTAACTCGTGAATAGTACTCTGGCATGAAAAGTGCCCCGAATACCCGAGTGAATAATACTAGAGTGAATAGTAACTTATGAATAGTACTTCAGCACAAAAAGTGCCCCGAATACCCGAGTGAATAATACTAGAGTAAATAGTAACCCCGACACAAAAAAGGTAGAAATTCTACAATAAAATTCGTATCAATATTCTTGCATAATGATATTGAAGGAAATAATATCATTTACGAAGAAATAATACCCCTTACGACTGTTGAATGAAAATAATATTCCTACAAATATTGAATGAAGATGATATTCCTTACGAATATTGAACGAAAATAATATTCATACGAATACGAAAAATAATATATCTTCAGAATATGAAATAAATAATACCCCTTACGACTGTTGAACGAAAATAATATTCCTACGAATATTGAACGAAGATGATATTCTTTACGAATATTGAACGAAAATAATATTCATACGAATACGAAAAATAATATTTCTTCAGAATATGAAATAAATAATACACCTTACGACTGTTGAACGCAAATAATATTCCAACGAATATTTAACGAAGATAATATTCCTACGAATATTGAACGAAGATAATATTCTTTATAAATATTGAACGAAAAAATAATATCCATAATAATTTAAAAATAATATCTCTTCGTAATATGAAATAAATAATACCCCTTACCTCAGAAGAAGACTGGATACTGGAGTAGTGAAGTAGCAGACTAATCTTCTTCTTTCTCCCTATATCTTCTCTCTATAATTGCTCTTGTGAGTCTTAGTGAATTGGTGAGAATGAAGGAAGAATGAGCTTCTATTTATAGGAAAATATAGTTTTGATAATTGCACATTTTGGGGCTCGAAATATTACAGTATAATACCTTCAGCTTTTCCTTCATTTTTAATTTAGTCCTACAAGTATTATCAAACTTGCACCACCTCCCCTAATAGTACATCATGTCAATCAATAGTTCAATCATGTGAATCAATAGTTCTATACATGTGAAAATACGAATTACAGTATAGTACCTCCATCTATACCTCCATTTTCAACTTAGTCATGCAAGTATTATCAATCTTGCACCACCTCCCCTAGTAGTATATAAATGTGAATCAATAGTACACATATGTGAACAAATAGTTATAATCATATGAATTAATAGCAATTAATTGCTCATTTATCTGATTAATTACCCGATTGGTCAATATAACTTCGAGACATCAATTATTATCGAAATAAATGTCGATTTCCACTAACACTAATAATCCCAACACAATGGAACTATCAATTTCATCTTTAATCAACACGAACTTATTCATCATTAATATTATAACTCACAATATTTAACAACCAGGTCAATACCAGGAAAGAGGGGGCTTTCCGATAAGGATTTCTCCTTATTGGCGCACAATTAGGTGACCAAACCTCTCCTTGATAGAACTTTTAGACATTGTCAATATTGCAAATAATAATATGAATAACTTTGTCGTCTCAATTATTGATTTAATAATATAAAATATTATACATATGATACTGTGACAACAATTGAATCAATAATATGAGAGATATGATGCGGCAATTACTATAGTAATAATTGAGTATAACTGAGTGACTTCTTACGTAAGCATCAATAATCAATACCGTGTGTTACTATGTAACCACGCGTATTACTATACTTTTACTATCGGGTAGTTCAACAGTTTTAACGGTAACACTTTCGCCGTTATTTTTATAAAATGATAATTCTGTCATTTTCTAACTAAGACAATACTTCCATTGTAGGGTCCACCAATGATTGTGTCGTTGTACGAATATTCCCTGTTAAAACAAATATTCCCCGACTAATCGAATATTCCCTGACACAATGAATATTTTATATCAACTTGCTTACTTTGTAAAATTTTCACATATCATCCTTAACTTTAACCTTTTATCAATTTAACCATTTACGAAATAAAATAATAATTATAAGAAAATTGAATACTTTCGTTTCATAAAATTCGGGATCTCACAAATATTCTCTAATTATCAAGTATAAATATGAGAAAAGAATCACCTTCTCTTCATATGTATATCAATAGCGCGACACTAATATTTTAATGATTATCAATGTAATAAACTGAGTAGTTATAGACTAAGCACAAAACCCCTGCCCATACAAAGGTTTGTACAACTCACCTATCACATGAGTCCTCAATTGAAATCCCACATAATCCTAGGTTCCTCTTTACTCAATACAAATTTCATTTAATTCATATTTTATCATTAACCACTCTTACCTGAGTTTAAAACATATAATTTCACATTGCATTCTCTTTAAGACGCCAGGCTATATCATTCCAATCATTTCACAAATTATCTGCTACTCAATATGATCATGTCGTGATCTTATCTTATAATCGTGTTATATTACGATTCTCTTCTAACCTATGATCGTTTTCTTTTACGATCTCCTTATCGCTTCGCTTTAATCATCTCATATCGTGATTTTATTAACACTTTTCATCTTATAGATATTGTCTATTTATTATCACTTTTCATCATTATTATTGAAGTCAGGTAACTCCAGAATCTTATCTTGTATAACTCTTCAAGATTCTTATTTGAATCTTATTTATTTTCTTTTTATTTTAATGAGAAATTTCCTAAATTCATCTTTTATCATGTAAACTCGTTCTGGGTATATTCTTTATCCTCATTGTAGACACTCGAAATTTTGTTTTCCTGTTACTAACTATGCAAGAGGACAAAAGTGTCTTTTTCACACTACAGATATAACCCTGGAGGACCACAACATCAATTCCAACCCCAGAGATAGCCCCGGGAAATCAGTTTCCAACCCCGGGAAAATCAGTTCCAACCCCTGAGATAACCCCGGGGGATCAAGTTCAAAGCTTGGAGATAACCCCAGGAGGTCAAGCCAACATCAAAGATAACCCCATGAGGGGCAAAATGGTCATTTTGCCAACTCAACTTCAACTAAAATCAAATACACTTATTTCAACTCAAATTGCTTTAAAAGAAGTACCACAAAAACAATATCTCAACTTTCGAGCGCAAACTATACAAAATAGCTTAACAGACTACCTGACGGAAACCCAGAAATGCTATTTTGGTCATGGACCCATCTTCCCGGAATCAAAAAAGGGTAAATCCTATGTCATTTCATAGCTCACAAAAAGCGCTTTCCAGAATGGTATGGTACGCTTCCATCAGACTCCCGGATTAAAAGTTATGAAGGTTCGAGCGAACAACGCATTGTTTGAGTGCACGTACTTCGAGACGATAGGACCCACATTAGCTGGGGCACCCCGGGCAGCCGTAGGTACACCTGCTACTGCCACAAGTACACCTGTGGCTCCCCCTCTATAAATAGAGGGCTTGGGGTGACCATTTTAGCAAGAGAAAAGCGAGGAAGCCCTGTCCAATTTGCTTTGTACACACTATAAATTGAGTGCTTTCTCATTTTAAACATATGTGAGCTTATATATTGATATATTTTTATCGGTGGGAATTGAGTGTTCATCTATTTAAAGCTATTGAAGTCTTTTTTGGCAGTCCACTGTAAGCCTTCTTACATTTCTTAAAGCCTTTTGTCCACTACTATGCACACACCGTTCTTCACGTTGAGAGTCGTGTTGCGTGTGTATGCCCGAACTTCGGTCTGTGGCTTTTTATTTCTTTTATATATATATATATATATATATATATATATATATATATATATATATATATATATATATATATATATATGTGTGTGTATATACACACACACACACACACACACACATATATATATATATATTCAGTCTCATCGAAACAGAGTTCGACAACAGCTTTATATATATGTGTGTGTATATATATATATATATATATATATATATATATATATATTTACATTTCGCCAGCACACAGTTTACTTCGTGGCCTTTTACTACTTTCTTTGCATTTAGTCCCGCCTAGAGTTTACTTCGTAGTGGTTGATCGTTTTTACTACTTTCTTTACATTTAGTCCCGCATGGAGTTTACTTCATAGCGGTTGATCGTTTTTACTACTTTATTTACTTTTCCAATCCCCATGGAGTTGCTTCGTGGTGGTCGATTGTCTCTATATATATATATTTATCGCTTTTATATATTTATATTTCCAGTCCCCCATGAAATTCGCTTCGTGGTGGTTGATCGTGTGTGTGTGTGTGTATATATATATATTTACATCTTTTATATATATAACTGTTTACAACTTTTATACAAACTGCTACATCATGTGAGCCTAGGAATCATGTGATCACAGATTCAGTCTCTTGAATCTAGATTCGGTTCCCGTGATGGACATTTTTGGCTGTAATCAGCTTGTACATTATTTACAGTGTTCAAAATTTCTTAGATGGCTCTCATGCCCACAAGGAGTTCGGAACTGCTATATACCTTATTTTCTCGAAGATGCCTCGCATCTCAAAAATAAAAACAACTAACCCGAATATATAATAAAATGGAAGTATCAAAGGCCTCAATTACTATTGAGCATAAGGGTTTGAAAAACCTCTTTTACAAAACATTATTGCTATATCGTGTTATAACTAAACTTTTATACAAAATTCAAACCCTTTGTATATAAGTGCAAACAAGGCATAACACTACTTCCAGATAATTGCACATTGATCCACACACACACACATTCAGATAACAGTTTAATTGAAAAGTGGCGGTCACCGTGGTAACACAGATGTCGGGGGGTGCCTAACACCTTCCCTTCACATAATCAAGCCCCCGAACCCTAACGAATCTCAGTTTCACAGACCTGTTAAACAGTGTCACATAACTGGGTCAATGTGCAAACCTTTTCTCGGTTGAGTTGGTGCAACCATTTAAAAATACCAACTGGCGACTCTTATAATCCAATCGTAGACAAATACATGTCGGACCTTTTCACAACTTGTTTTTTCAAATAAATCTCACCTAACATGAGAACACCAAAAGACAAGAACAAAAAGGGGACAGTAAAAAATCCCAACGTCGACAGGTAGCAACTCTACTGGGACATCCAGTTAGAGGGCTTAAGCCGCTACTACAAACTTTTCAAAACTGTTATCTGCTTGTGTGTGGATGTTGCATTTACATTTAAAAATGTGTACGAATGCATTTACTTACTGCAATTAGTTCTTCGCACTGTATCTACTTATGATATTAAAGTGCTTCGCATATGTCATCATTTCCATAACGGTGAGACACGTTGTATGTGAATGTATATTGTGTGGTCCCTCCACCAAGAGGCTATCTTGTCAGTGTTTGATTACTGGACTCGTTGGGAGACTAATTCCAACGAGGCTCAGGAAAGGCACCACCCAGATTCACTCCAATTGAAAGCCCGGATTAACTTCCCGTCAAGTAAATTGCGATGATCTGGGAACCTTCAAGCTAAAAAGTCGCGAGAGTAACCTAAGATAGGCTAGGCTCTGATAAACCAAACGCGGAGGGAAGTCTCTTCATACTTTCCCATTTCAATTACTTGTAAATTCAATTACTTGTAATTTCATTCCATGTCAATCTCATTGTAATGGAAAGTATAAAGGAAAATGTGTACATGCATTCCTTTTTTTTACAATGTTATCTGACAAAATAGCTAACATCTGTTTTCCTGGATAATACTCCTAAAATGGACACATCACATAGCATGTAAACATTTGTACATTCCCTAAGACTAAACTACATACGTTTTTGTAGGGAAGCAATTGGTCCGGTTTCTCGTTCAAAGTTCAAAAAGGCATTAAGCCCATAGTCAGACATGGCTACAAGTGCCCAACCTGATCCTACTCCTGTCTCTCGAGAAGAGTACGAAGGATTAAGGAATCAAATAGCAAAATTGTTGTCTTTCTAAAAGAACAAAGTAAAAACACTCGGGGCCAGCCAATGCCTACTCAATCAGAGTCATTCACACCAGGGGGCAGTCAAGGTATTGGCAAAAAGATGGAAACCCAGATACCTGAACCTCATTCCAATAAAGGAACCAACAAAACCCCTGAAATCACAAAATTCAGGGATGATCGAGAAACTGGGGATATAAGAAAGAAAGTCCAACAAATGGAGGAAACCATTCAGTCAATCAAAGGGACTGGAAACTATTGTAGTGTCATCTATTCAGATCTCTGCATATTCCCGGGGCTTGATATCCTGAAAAATTAAAGTCCCAGAGTTTGAAAAGTACAATGGGGTAGGTGATCTATATACACACCTAAAAGTATATATTGGCGAGCTGGGGTCTTATGCTGAAGATGAAAGCCTCATAATGCAACTTTTCCAAAAGAGTCTCACTGGAGAGGCTAAAGCCTGGTATGCCCGACTTGACAATGCCAAAATCTACAACTGGGAAGAATTGGTCCACGCCTTTCTAAATCAAGATAGTTTTTCGATCCAAATGGCACCCGGATCGATACCAAGTGACTAAAGTCAAAAAGCAAAGTATTGAATCTTTTCGAGAATATGCCCAAAGGTGGAGACATCTAGCAGCGCAAGTCATTCCATCAATGACAGAAACTGAGATGGTAATAACGTTTATTAATATCCAAGAAGCTCCTTACTATGAGAGGATCCTAGCAGGCATAGGAAAGCCATTCTCAGATATAGACACTTGAAATTTTCTGCACACCTGTTACTAACATTGCAGGTGGGCAGATTCGTCTTTCAGAGATAACCTTGGAAGATAACTCATATACATTTCGGACACTACCAGAAGTTCAGTCTCAAACCCGGGACACACACCAGGAGTATCAGTTCCAACCATTGAGATAACCCCGAGTTTCATCCTTGGAGATAACCCCAAGGAATGTCGTTGTAGTTCCGACGATAATCCCAAAAATGCTTGTTTCAAATGCATGCAATCAACTTCAACCTCGGAACTCCCGCCGAGGCACTCATTCTAAAGACCCGGATATAACACCGAGAAGATAAGAACACTTAAAGATGATCTTGAGGAATTCAAACATTTATAGCATACCAATCACAGAGATAACCCTGACCAACGTCTACTTTATCAACCCAAATCGGAGATAACCCTAGTGAGGGGAAAAGTCATCATATTGCCACCTCAAACCCCACATTGCGCCGTCTCAACATCTCATACATACATTTCAACACAACAATGTCCCATAAGAGCTAAGGAGTTTCAATCCCGAGTGACTATTACGTAGGGCAACACACCGGATAGAATTTGAAACTTGAAGACCGTGGGAATGTGTGACGCCCCCAAAACAGGTATACATCACCCATCTTGAGTCGCCAGATACAAGGTACATAACTCAACTACAAACTTAATTATACAACTGTCGTGCAAAATACGACAAAACATAGTTGAGAGTTTAAACACGAATATTGCCTTCTAGACAATATCCACACTCAATGGAGTCCTCATTATAATTATTATCACACTATTTTATAAAAATAGTGAGGACTACTATAGCCACCATCTCGGACCATCACTCCGTTCCCCGACTAGTCCCAGCTATATTCTCATTTCCTGAAGAGAACAGTGAAAGAAAAGGGTGAGCTCAACTATCCCCAGTAAGAAATATTATGACTAAGATAATGAAGAATAAATTATCCTTAGCCTTCAACAAAGATAACAACCGATAGAATACAATAGACAATAAGTTTTAGATCAACAACTGCAGCGGAATAAGCAATCCATTAGAAGAGTCAAGTAGAGCATGATATCTACTATCTTCTATGATTTAAAAGTTTATCATCAATTTTATCCCTTTAATACTCATCAACAGTTCTTTATTATACCCAAGACAAATAGAACTTTCATCACATGTCTTCACCTAAACCACCAAAGATGTTAGTTAAATTCACAATTCATGTTTATAATAATGTGAATAAACAATTTCTCCTTGCCACAAAGGCTTAATAGAACATTTACTCAATATCCTTACCCCAAAGGCTAAAGATATTCAAATGTAATAACAATGATCATACCAATCGGGTTTGTCTACCTTTGCACTACTACGCCAAAAGATATTCAACTATAAAACCAATGGTCATGATCATACCAATCAATTGTCCGTCAGTGCACTACGGCCAAAGACATTCAACTGTTAACTAATGGTCATGATCCTGCCAATCACATCATCGAATTATCCATGCACTACGAGCCAAGGATATTCGTTATTATCACCAGTGGTTATGATCATGTCATACACCTGTCCATCTTTGCACGTAAACCAAAGATATACAACTATAAAACCAATAATCAACAGTCCATCTTTGCACGTAAGCCAAAGATATATAACTGTAAAACCAATAATCAACAGTCCATCCATGCACGTAAGCCAAAGATATACAACTGTAAAATCAATAATCAACAGTCCATCTATGCACGTAAGCCAAAGATGACTTTCATCATAATATAAGCATGAGGATGATGACAATGATATAAACATTAATCAAACGAAATCAAGGATAAATATTAAAGACTTTAAATTTATCCAGAGTTTAAAAATATCCAAATTGTCAACATGATACTGCTTTGTGGAGAAAAATTCAAGAAAAATATTCATGTACCAAAAATAATTTGGACAGAAAAGAAATATATTTTTCAGGTGAATAGTACCCCAGGATTAGTACCCCGTCATGAAAAGTACCCCAAATACCCGAGTGAATAATATTCGAGTGAATAGTTATTTGGGTGAATAGTAACCTGTGAATAGTAACTCGTGAATATTACTTCGACAGGAAAAGTGCCCCGAATACCCGAGTGAATAATACTAGAGTGAATAGTAACTGGGTGAATAGTAACAAGGTGAATAGTAACCCGTGAATAGTAACTCGTAAAAAATACCAAAGAAAATGATATTCCATGACGAGTACAAAAGAAATGATATCTCATATGAGTATAATAGATTATACGAAACTGCAAATGGATTTTCACCCGCCATGCGGTAATCCACGTAGACAGATCATTTCCACAATTTAATAAGGAATGAATATAAAGGATCATTCACCATGCATGCGGTAATCCACATAGACAAAAGTTATTCCAATGTAATAATAAAGAATGGAATAACGTAAGAATTCACCATGCATGCGATAATCCACCGACAAACGGTTATTCCCAAATGTAATAATAAAGAATGGAACCAGGTCATGTGTAATTAATTATGCAGACGAGGATATTCAAACGAATAATAAAGAATGGAACCAAGTCATGCGTAATCCACACAAACAGGATATTCCGAATGAATAATAAAGAAATGTAATAATGTAAGAATTTCACCATGTATGCGGTGCTTAGCATGAAAAGTTATTCCAACATAATAATAAAGAATGGAATAACAACCCTTATGAGTATTGAAAGAAAATAACTCTCTTCATGAATACGAAAGAATAATACCCTTACTATAATAATAATATCCCTTACCTTATAAGAAAAGCGATATTTGAAATAGTGAGGTAGCGACTTCTCTTCTTCTTTCTCTCTCTATAATTTCTCTCTATAATAATTGCTCTAAAGCTTTAGTGAATTGGTGAGAAATGAAGGAAGAATGAGCTTCTATTTATAGGAAAATATAGTTTTGATAATTGCACGCTTTTGGGGCTCAAAATATTACAAGATATAATACCTCCCTCTTTTCTTCATTTTAATTTAGTCGAAGCAAGTATTATCAAGCTTGCACCACCTCCCCTAATAGTAAATCACTTGAATCAATAGTAAATCACGTGACTCAATAGTTCTAAACATGCGAAAAAAACTAATTACAGTATAGTACCTTCAACTATACCTCCATTTTTAATTTAGTCATGCAAGTATTATCAATCTTGCACCAACTCCTCTAATAGTAAATCATGTGAATCAATAGTACACACATGTGAACACATAGTTATAATCATGTGAATTAATAGCAATTAATTTCTCATTTATCCGATGAATTACCAGATTGGTCAATATAACCTCTAGACATCAATTATTATTGAAATAAATGTCGATTTCCTCTAACACTAATAATTCCAACACAATGGAACTATCAATTTCATCTTTAATCAACACGAACTTATTCATCATTAATATTATAGCTCTCAATATTTAACAACCAGGTCGTTCCCAGGAAAGAGGGAGCTTTCCGATAAGGATTTCTCCTTATTGGCGCGCAATTAGGTGACCAAACCTCTCCTTGACATAACTTCTAGACATTGTCAATATTGCAAATAATAATATGAATAACTTTGCCGTCTCAATTATTGATATAATAATATAAAATATTGTGACAATAATTGAATAAAACTAAGTGACTTCTCACGTAAGTATCAATAATCAAAGATACTCTACAATACCGTGTGTTACTATGCAACCATGCGTATTACTATACTTTTACCACCGATTATTTTATGACAACTTGCTTACTTTGAAAAAATTTCACATATCACCCTTAACTTTAACCTTTTATCAATTTAACCATTTACTAAATAGAATAATTTTAAGAAAATTGAATACTTTCATTTCATAAAATTCGGGGTCTCACAATCTCCCATCCTTAGATGATCTTGAGGAGATAACACCGAGAAGATAAGAACACTTAAAGATGATCTTGAGGAATTCAAACATTTGTAGCATACCAATCACAGAGATAACCCTGACCAACGTATACTTTATCAACCCAAATCGGAGATAACCCTGGTGAGGGGAAAAGTCATCATATTGCTACCTCAAACCCCACATTGCGCCGTCTCAACATCTCATACATACATTTCAACACAACAATGTCCCATAAGAGCTAACGAGTTTCAATCCCGAGTGACTATTACGTAGGGCAACACACCGGATAGAATTTGAAGCTTAAAGACCGTGGGAATGTGTGACGCCCCCAAAACAGGTATACATCACCCATCTTGTGTCGCCAGATACATGGTACTGAACTCAACTACAAACTTAATTATACAATTGTCGTGCAAAATACAACAAAACATAGCTTAGAGTTTAAACACGAATATTGCCTTCTAGACAATATCCACACTCAATGGAGTCCTCATTATAATTATTATCACACTATTTTATAAAAATAATGAGGACTACTATAGCCACCATATCGGACCATCACTCCTTTCCCCGACTAGTCCCAGCTATATTCTCATTTCCTGAAGAGAACAGTGAAAGAAAAGGGTGAGCTCAACTAGCCCATTAAGAAATATTATGACTAAGATAATGAAGAATAAATTATCCTTAGCCTTCAACAGTATAACAACTGATAGAATACAATAGACAATAAGTTTTAGATCAACAACTGCAGCGGAATAAGCAATCCATTAGAAGAGTCAAGTAGAGCATGATATCTACTATCTTCTATGATTTAAAAGTTTATCATCAATTTTATCCCTGTAATACTCATCAACAGTTCTTTATTATACCCAAGACAAATAGAACTTTCATCACCTGTCTTCACCTGAACCACCAAAGATGTTAGTTAAATTCACAATTCATGTTTATAATAATGTGAATCAACAATTTCTCCTTGCCACAAAGGCTTAATAGAACATTTACTCAATATCCTTACCCCAAAGGCTAAAGATATTCAAATGTAATAACAATGATCATACCAATCAGTTGTCTACCTTTGCACTACGGGCCAAAGATATTCAACTATAAAACCAATGGTGATGATCATACCAATCAATTGTCTGTTAGTGCACTACGGCCAAAGACATTCAACTGTTAACTAATGGTCATGATCCTGCCAATCACATCATTGAATTATCCATGCACTACGAGCCAAGGATATTCGTTATTATCACCAGTGGTTATGATCATGTCATACACCTGTCCATCTTTGCACGTAAACCAAAGATATACAACTATAAAACCAATAATCAATAGTCCATCTTTGCACATAAGCCAAAGATATACAACTGTAAAACCAACAATCAACAGTCCATCTATACACGTAAGCCAAAGATGACTTTCATCACAATATAAGCATGAGGATGATGACAATGATATAAACATTAATCAAACGAAATCAAGGATAAATATTAAAGACTTTAAATTTAACCAGAGTTTAAAAATATCCAAATTGTCAACATGATACTGCTTTGTGGAGTAAAATTCAAGAATAATATTCATGTACCAAAAATAATTTGGACAGAAAAGAAATATATTTTTTAGGTGAATAGTACTTCGGAAATATTACCCCTTGAATAGTACCGCGACATGAAAAGTACCCCAAATACCCGAGTGAATAATATTCGGGTGAATAGTTATTTTGGTGAATAGTAACTTGTGAATATTACTTCGATAGGAAAAGTGCCCCGAATACCTGAGTGAATAATACTAGAGTGAATAGTAACTGGGTGAATAGTTACCCATGAATAGTAACTCATAAAAAAACCAAAAAGAAAATGATATTCCATGATTTAGTACAAAAGAAATGATATCTCATAATAGTATAATAGATTATATGAAACTATGAAATGGATTTTCACCCACCATGCGGTAATCCACGTAGATGCATCATTTTCACAATTTAATAAGGAATGAATACAAAGGATCATTCACCATACATGCGGTAATCCACATGAATGTTATTTCCAACAAAATAATAAAGAATGGAATAATGAAAGAATTCACCATGTATGTGCATGTGATGAGCACGCATGGAAAGTTATTCCCAAATGAATAATAAAGATTGGAACCAGGTTCATGCGTGTCCGCATAGATAGATGTGATATTCTAATAGAATAATAAATAATGGAACCGAATCATGCGTAATCCGCATGCATGTGATATATTCCAACGTAATAATAAAGAATGGAATAACGTAAGAATTTCACCACGTATGTGGTACTTCATAGGCGAAAGTTATTCCAATATAATAATAAAGAATGGAATAACAACCCTTATGAGTATTGAAAGAAAATAACTTTCTTCATGGATACGAAAGAATAATACCCCTTACTATAATAATAATATCCCTTACCTTAGAAGAAAAGCTGGATCTTTGGAATAATGAGGTAAAGGACTTTCTTTCTTTTTCTCTCAATAATTTCTCTCTATAATAATTGCTCTATAGCTTTAGTGACTTGGTGAGAAATGAAGGAAGAATGAGCTTCTTTTTATAAGAAAATATAGTTTCAATAATTGCACGTTTTGGGGCTCAAAATATTATAGTATAATACCTCCCTCTTTTTTTCATTTTTAATTTAGTCCTACAAGTATTATCAAACTTGCACCACCTCCCCTAATAGTAAATCATGTGAATCAATAGTAAATCATGTGACTCAATAGTTCTAAACATGTGAAAAAAACTAATTATAGTATAGTACCTTCAACTATACCTCCATTTTTAATTTAGTCATGCAAGTATTATAAATCTTGCACCAACTCCCCTAATAGTAAATCATGAGAATTAATAGTACACACATGTGAACACATAGTTATAATCATGTGAATTAATAGCAATTAATTCCTCATTTATCCGATTAATTACCTAATTAGTCAATATAACCTGTACACATCAATTATTATTGAAATAAATGTCGATTTCCACTAACACTAATAATTCCAACATAATGGAACTATCAATTTCATCTTTAATCAACACGAACTTATTCATCATTAATATTATAACTCTCAATATTTAACAACCAGGTCATTCCCAGGAAGGAGGGGGCTTTCCATTAAGGATTTCTCCTTATTGGCGCGCAATTAGGTGACCAAACCTCTCCTTGACAGAACTTCTAGACATTATCAATATTGGAAATAATAATATGAATAACTTTGCCGTCTCAATTATTGATTTAATAATATAAAATATTGTGACAATAATTAAATAAAACTGAGTGACTTCTCACGTAAGTATCAATAATCAAAGATACTCTACAATACCGTGTGCTACTATGCAACCATGCATCCTACTATACTATTACCACCGATTATTTTATGACAACTTGCTTACTTTGAAAAAATTTCACATATCACCCTTAACTTTAACCTTTTATCAATTTAACCATTTACTAAATAGAATAATTATAAGAAAATTTAATACTTTCATTTCATAAAATTTGGGGTCTCACAGCATGGTCCCCTCTTCCTGACTTCGTACAACCTCTAATCCCATGTCATTACGTAACTCTCGACAATGGCAGTCCGAAAAAGGTCTTGTACACTTCAATCGGATGCTCGAATTGAAGTTCTGCAAGTTCGAGCGGACATCACAATTACTGCACAGTGCACGTGCTTTGAGTTAAGCGGGACCCACAGGCAGGCGCATGAGCAGATGCATCTGCTGGGTGCCATGTGATACTATCTGACCACTAACTCTATAAATATAGAGCTTGGGGTGGCCATTTTAAAAAAAGGAAAAGGTGAGGAAGCCTTGTCAAATTTGCTCTGTACACACCCCATATTGAGTGCTTTCTCATTTTAAACACCAGTTAGCTCACATATAGCTATATTTTTACCGGCGGGAGCTGAGTGTTCATCCACTTAGAGTCGTAGAAGTCTTCTTTGCACATTATAAAGTCTTTCTCTTCATCTTTGCACACATTATTCTTCACATTGAGAGTCGTGTTGTGTGTGTATGCTCGGACTTTGGTTCGTGGTTTTCATTTCTGTCTGTATATATATACTTATATATGTATATATTTATATATATGGACTAACGTTATTGAGTTATGCCTCGATTGAGCCTAGACTTATGTCTGGAGCGTTTATTTGCTTATATATATATGTATATATTTACATTTCTGTCAGTCCTAGAGTTTACTTCGTGGCCTTTTACTGCTTTATTTACATTCCGTCCCGCCTGGAGTTTACTTTGTGGTGGTTGATCATTTTTTACTGCTTTATTTGTATTCTGTCCTGCCTGGAGTTTACTTCGTGGCAATTGATCGCATTTACTACTTTATTTACATTTCTGATCCCCCATGGAGGTGCTTCGTGGTGATTGATCATGTCTCTATATATATATATATATATTTACCGCTTTTATATATTTATATTTACGATCCCCCATGGAGGTGCTTCGTGGTTGATCATATATATATATATATATATATATATATATATATATATATATATATTCTAGCTTTATATATATATAATATCGCTTTTTATATAATAACATCATGTGAGCCTAGGAATCATGTGATCACAGATTCAGTCTACTGAATCTAGATTCGGTTCCTGTGATGGACATTTTCAGCTGTAAGTAGCTTGTAAATTATTCACGGTGTTTGAATTTTCTTAGATGGCTTTCATGCTCATGAGGAGTTCGGCACTGTTATATATTATTTTCTCAAAGATGCTTCGCATCTCAAAAATAAAACCAATCAAGCCAAACATTTAATAATAAAATGGAAGTATGAAAAGGTCTTAATTACGATTGAGCACAGGGTTTAAAAAACCTCTTTTACAAAACTTCACTGCTATATCATGTTCAAAACAAATTTTTCATATAAATTCAAACCCTTTGTATATAGGTGCGAATGAGGCCTCGCGCTACTTCCAAATAACAGCACATTGACCCATACACACACACATTCATATAACAGTTTCTTGAAAAGTGGCGATCACCGTGATAACACGGATGTCGGGGGGTGCCTAACACCTTCCCTTCGCATAATCAAGCCCCCGAACCCAAATGAATCTCGATTTCACAGACCCCGTTTAACGATGTCATATCATTTGGGTCAATGTAAAACCTTTTCTCCGGTTACGTTGGTGTAACCAAATTAAAAACAACTAAGCGGCGACTCTTACATATCAAATCGTCGACATTTACATGTCGGACCTTTTTCACTTGTTTTTTAAACAAATCTCACATAACATGAGAACACCAAAGAACAAGAAACGAAAAGGGACAAATAAAAATCCCGACATCAACAGTGGCGACTTTCTTTGGGACACACGGTAAGAGGGCTTAAGCACTTACTACAAGCTTTTCAAAACTGTTATATGCTTGTGTGTGAATGTTACTTTACATTTTTTGATGTATGTGTACGAATGCATGTTTACTTACTTGCCGCAAAAATATCTATATGTGATATTAGTGAAAGTAATATAATATGCACACCAATCATGTTTGATGATAAAGCATATACTTTGTAAACAATCTTATTCATTTATTAATAAAAGTATTAATTTATTAAAGGCTTTTAATTATCTACATGATCTTTGTTTTATAATATGTGATAAACCCATAGTTTTAAGCAATGCTTTTAGAATAATGATGATGATCATTCTAATGAGATCTAAATTCTTAGAAAGCTTAAAACTAAAATAATTCCCAATCATTGGATTACTAAATTGGGATTAGTGAATCCGGATAAGATTGGTACATACGTTGTACTTTCATTGGATGAGGATGATTGATCTCATGATCATTTGTGTGGAGACACTAAAGCAAGTATGTAGGTGCTTATTAGAGAATAAGTTCATTTGAACGTGGCTCGCTAAGGAATACCTAATGGAGTTTTATTTGCACATAATAGGAATTCTGTAGTGATAGTAGTACAAGTAATCCTTGGACTTGAGATCATCATAGTATCTTGTGTATGATGAGTTATACTTTGACTTATTCCTTAAGACCCTTAGGGTATATCAAAGGGTATGCTTGGGTATAATAAGTTATACATGGAGATAATGTATGATCAATAAAGAATTTACCACTTCTAATAAAAGAAAAATGTCCTATGTGATTCGATAAACGACAACCCAAGAGTCCTTGGCAATGCGAATGAAATTAGAAAGGAGTTTCTAATTTGCATTATTTGGGGTTGTGCATTTAAGGATCGAAATACATATAATTAAATAAAATAAGACTTGACAATAATTCCATGTCTTATATTTAATTGGGACATTGTATGGTGGAAGGATTGAATTATGCGGTAACTATTTACTCAAAGGTTCTTTTATGATTAATGTTGAAATCTATATTATCCGAAAAGTCGTTGATCGCTAGGAGGCTTATCCTATTGTAGAATAAATATTATTTATTTAAATAAATTAATTGTTTAATTTATTTATTTAAATAAAGATTAGAATTATTCTAATTGATTTATTCACAACCGGTTTAATATGGAGAACCTAAAGGGTCACACCATAAAAGGAAGAATAATTATTTAAGAAGTTAATGGCATAATCGTAATAATATAGTTATGTATATTTAATTTAATCTATGGTGATAGAATAAATTAAATAAATTTAATATTATTATTTAATATTTTAGAAATATTAAATATAAATTAATAAGAGAGTCTTATTAATATTATTACAATTATTATTATTATTTTAATTTCTAAAAGAGTTTAGGAATTAATTTAATATTTTATGCAATTTGATTGCGTTCATGAATATTACAAACCCAATAAAGGCATCAGAGCCAAACCTTTATGCGAATTATTAATTATTTTAATTTGATATGTATATTGATATGTGTTTAGAACAATTTAATTGGGCATAATTTTATTGTATAAATTTAAAAAAAAAAAAAAAAGCGTAAAATTTTTTTTTTTTAAATTGGAATATTCCGCGTCAACGATGGCGATGATTCGCTTTCTATGCTATCTCTCTAAAAGCGGTTGTGAGGAAGGACTCGACTTGGCATCAATCATTACATTGGGGTCATCACTGACTTCACAACTTGATTCAACATTAAAATTGCTATCGCCTGGTAGATCCCCCCCCAAACTTTAAATGTTCCAGTTGTTCCATTAGGGGTGTTGTTGCTTCATTTATGTACTTATCCACTTGCATTCAAGTCCTCCTTATTTTATCTCTCTTGGTTAAATCCTCCTCGATTTATGCACGGAAATAAAGGAATTAGATTCACTAATTAAATTCATGGCATGCACTTGAAATTAGATTTATGTGATTAAATATATATAATATATATTAACGTAATATATATTTATATATATATATAATTTTATAATTAAAATAAAATATTTATTTTAATCTTAAAATAAAAGATATATTTTAATTTTAAAATAAAAAGTTTAATTTTAATTTTAAAATTTAAATTTCATGCTAACTAATTAGAGTTGGAATTGGATTCCATGATAACTAATTGGAGTTGAAATTGGATTTTATTTTCCTAAAATAAAGGAGTTTATTTGTGAATAGGGAAGTAAATCCATCTTTCCTTAAATAAAGGAGTTTGTTTAGATATGAAATAAGATTTCATATTATTCAAAATAAAAGAGTTTATTTGTGAATAGAAAGAAAATCCATGCTTCCTTAAATAAAGGAGTTTATTTAAATATGGAATAAGATTTCATATTATTCAAAATAAAGGAGTTTATTTGTGAATAGGAAAGAATATCTGTGTTTCCTTTAATAAATTTTTTTTTTTTACATGGAATTGATTCATAATTAATTAAAATAAAAGAGTTTATTTTAATTAAAGATTTTTTTATTACATGGAATTGATTCCATAATTAATTAAAATAAAGGTTTATTTTGATTAAAGATTTTGATTAAAATAAAATAGTTTATTATATTCAAAATTGGATAAATTAAAATAAAATAGTTTTATTTTGATTTAAATTTGGATTAAAATAAAGAGTTTATTTTAATTCAAAATTAGATTTTATACTAACTAAATTTGCCCATTAAATTATATCAATATATATATTAAATGTTTATTATTCATAAGATGAATGTTATTTATTGATGCATATGATGATGTGTATGATAATAAATGGGATTGATTATGGACTATTGACCATATGATTGGATTTTATTTTAGTTGGATGCAATGAATGTATGGGTTTTATTAAATGGGAATTCGATTGTACCTCGTCTTCTCTAATTTTTTCTTAATGTAAATTCTATCTCCTCCTATGTACTTCCCTTGATTGGCGATCAAGGTTTCTATTTATTTTAAATAGTTTTGTAATAGAATAGTTAGAATTAATTTTAAAAAAATTGGAGATCAAAGGAGCAAGGCACGCTTGAAGACTTGTTTGTAATGGAGCCCAGTTTTAAATGTAATAGTTATATTTAAATATTATTTCTTGCACCTAGGGTTTGACCATTTATTTTCACTTGGTGGCTCTAGTGAACCAAACTAGAATAAAAGTCCATAATCAATCCGTGTAGAATATAGTATTCTATATGCATTACTTATACTATATATATTATATATTATGCAAAACATGCTTCAGATGTTAATTAATATATTGGCGTATTTTATATATATGTGCATGCTTGCCACTAAACAAGATGAGACAAATTAATAACAAACCCTCAATTTTATATTAAGTCCTAAGCGTTCAAAGATATTTGGAATATCGAACGTCACTTTCTAAGCATGATAAAATTAATAGAGTATTAAATATTTAATATGAGTTTGTTGTGTCACCACAAGGCAAGTATTAAGTATTTAAGATGTTAATTTATCACATTTGATGCTTATAAAGAAAATTGAACAATATTATTTTTTGTGTCACCACAAGGATGATATTTTTCTTTTTTGAATATATGGAGTGCTAGGTTGGACTTAACTTTGGATAATTTTGATTGGATGTGCCACCACTTGATCAAAATAATCTAAGGCGAAAAATACAAGGAGTTGCATAGTTGATGTAATTGACAAAAGTTGTCTACCTATTTATTTATATATAGTTTGTTATGTCACCACAAGGCTATATACATTTGAAATGGGATCCTTATTCTCACTAGCAAATCTTTAATTAGATTTTCTTGCCGAACTATATAAGTGAGGGTAATATAGTTTGAAGAAAATAGTGGGAGATACCAATTTAAAACAAGACCTAATTTATTTTGGTAATTAATAATAGAATGTATGTTAAAATGTTGTTAATTACAAATTCATTTACGTAATTTTACAATGTCTAAAATTACTATCACCGAAGCATATTAGATGCTAAGTTAATCGGAATCAATTAAACGGATTGGTTAAGGAAATTGAGAAAAGTTCTCATTTTCAAAAGCTATCTTATGTCCTTAATACGCTTATCCCCGCAATGGTTGCGCACAATGCCTCCGAGGAAGAGATTGCTACTTTTAGAAAGTGGCAAGATGATGCACATTAGCTCGATGCATCATGCTCGCATCCACGAGTAACGAGCTTCACGTCGACGATGAAAACTATGGATGCTCCTACTATATTCCCGCACATTAAGTAGAGTTGATGGTGAGGAAAGTAGGACCGATAGATATCGAGATATCTAAGGAGCTCTTCCCGATCTAGAATGGCCAATGGCACTTATAATGCATAAAAAAGTTCTTAACATAATCAATTTGATTGATCAATTAGACAACGAAGTTTTGTCATGGATGGAGAGTTGAGCCAAGATTTGATCTTGCACTCACTCCGGACTCCTTTCACAATTGTTGAATTTTTCATATGAACAAGCTAGATATCGCCTCTACGATTTGCTTAACATATTAAAAAAATTGTTGAGAGTCATTTTCCAACCAAGAAAGATCAAGTCTTACTGTAGGGGTCAAAGGATCTTCCTAAAAAGAAGAATTCATTCAAAGAAGGTATATAGAAAGGCAAAACAAAGGATAATAAGAACAAAATCGATATTTGGATAGCAAAGGAGTTTGCTTCCACCGCAATAAGCTTTGAACAATCGGAAAGAAACTGCGAGAAACATCTTGTAGAGGCTAACCAAAGAAGCTTAATGAAGTTTTGATTCTAATACGATTTTGTTCATGATTGAAATAAATTTTCTTTAAGTCAAGGTTCTACTGGGTATTGGATAATCGACTTTGGTTATCATAAATATAGATTTATGAAGGACCAAGAAAAGTAGAAAGTTAAACAAAGATAAGTAATCCTGTGTGAAAATGAAGCGAAAGGTTGATGCATTAGCTATAGAAACTTATAGTTTAGCACGCCTACGGGCAAATCTATTAAATCAATAAGTTGTTATTGTATTCCGGTCTCGTTGAAAACATTATTTCCATTTTATTGTTGGACAATGAAATCTTTGGTATTATAATAAAGAACAATTGTTGTTCTATTTATAATAATAATGTTTTGTATAGAACTAGAATATTACTTAATAAATTTTGTATACTTGACTTACATGAAAATAATTTTGCATATTGAACAAATTAGTATAAGAAAAGGAGATGATCATTCAAAGTTGAATGTATGTATTTGTTGAAATACAAGTGTGAATTATTTAAAAGGTTCAAAGAATTGAAGTGAAACAAATTACAATGTATTAAGATTCTTTGATTGAATCAAGGAATAAATACTTGTGCAATAAGTTTCTAGATCATCTCAAATGGTTTTCTCATAATGGACGCCTCCCGATACGCAATAATTGATTGATGTATCTCGAATGAAAAATCGTACCTTGTTGGACACGGTGCGGTCCATAATGATTTTACTTGACATTCCAAGATCCTTCCGGATAATGTCCTAGAAATGGTTTGCATATCACGAAAATGGTAACCTCAAAATCCGCCCCAAGACTCCATAAAAGTTATGGACAGGGAGGATTCCTAATCTTAAGTATGTTAAGATAAAGGGTTGTCCAACTTATGTGAAAAAGGTTTGAAGGATAAGCTTGGGACAAGATTTGACAAGTGTCGATTTGTGGGACATCCTAAAGTAAGTTTAGGTATATGTTCTATAATTCTACTTAGCAAAAGGTGTTTGTTAAAACACGCCATTCTAAGATAAATGTTTTATCATTGAAGAGGCTAGTGGGAGGATAATTGATCTTGAAGAGTTCAAGAACCACAAAACACTATAAGTCAAATAAGAGGAACTCAGAGATAGACTTATTGTACACACAACCTAATCGTAACCGGAATAATACCAAGATACCTAGAGGTATGGATTCATCATAGATGATGATGATGAAGTGCATCATAGAAGATGATGATCCATTACATACGATGAGTTAAGAGTTAGGACACTTTCGAGAATTTGATTGAAGCAATATTCTCAAAAATGGAACATTCGTTTTGATGAAACAAATCAAAAGAGTTTGATTTTATCAAAATAAGAATGAACCTAGTTTGTACAAAAGGGTCGTTAGGAGCATCGTGACATTCCTAGTACTACATGTTGATATACTACGGATAAGGAATGACATACCAATGCTACAATCAGTGTGAATGATAAAGTTGTTTAAACATTCCTCCATGAATGGTTTGAGAAGAAAGTATCTTAATTGGGGATAAAATCTATATAGATAGATTCAAGAGGATGCTCGACTTAACCCAACGAACGATATTCATTTGATGCTAAAGTTGTTTAGCATGACAAACTCCAAAAGATGTCTCATGTCGATGAGCTATGGAGTGTATCTCTCTTAATAGTCCCCACAGACTCCAAAAAAGAGAGGTCATTGAAATGACTATCATGTATGCAATGAAATGTCTGAGACTGATGTTGATCACCACCATATTATGGAGAAGTTCACTATGAGTCGGTGAAAAACATCTTAAAGTGCTTAACCTAAATTACTAAGGATGTGATCATATTCATGGTGGGTCTAAATTAAAACTAGAGGGCTTAATGTGGACTCAAGTTTTGGATATGATTAAGATGAAGGGAAAATCCACTTTAAGGTAAAGCGTTATCTTGAGCAAAGGGTGTAGTGAATTGAAAAGGTTCCAAACAAAGAGATTCTTTGGTTTAGTGATAAAGACAAAGTAAGTAGCTATAAATGAAGGCGCAAGTTGATTGTTTTTGGATAAAATTCATTACGTAACTAGAATAGTTCCCAAGTCTCATCTTGATCTAAACATGTGTTGTGGGCACTTTCATTTGATTATAAGAATCATTGAAAAATGGGAAATCACTATAGAGATGGTGGACTCTCAAGAACAACATTACATATCCATTAACTAAAGCTTATCCAGCAATGGGGATAATGCGTCTTTAGAAGATAAGTATATAAAGATACAATGGCGATTGGCTTTTAGGTCAAGTGGGAGATTAAAAGTAATATGCACACAAAGCCAATCATGTTTGATGATAAAGCATATACTTTATAAACAATCTTATTCATTTATTAATAAAAAGTATTAATTTATTAAAGGCTTTTAATTATCTACATGATCTTTGCTTTTTATAATATGTGATAAACCCATAGTTTTAAGCAATGCTTTTAGAATAATGATGATGATCATTCTAATGAGATCTAAATTCTTAGAAAGCTTAAAACTAAAATAGTTCCCAATCATTGGATTACTAAATTGGGGATTAGTGAATCCGAATAAGATTGGGTACATCGTTCTACGTCTTTCATTGGATGAGGATGATTGATCTCAATGATCATTTGTGTGGAGACACTAAGCAAGTATGTAGGTGCTTATTAGAGAATAAGTTCACATTTGGCTCGCTAAGGAATACCTAATGGAGTTTTATTTGCACTGTCAATAGGAATTCTGTAGTGATAGTAGTACAAGTAATCCCCATTTGAGATCATCATATCTTGTGTATGATGAGTTATACTTTACTTATTCCTTAAGACCCTTAGGGTATATCAAAGGTATGTTTGGGTATAATAAGTTGTATACGTGGAGATAATATATGATCGATAAAAATCTACCACTTCTAATAAAGAAGAGAAATGTCCTATGTGATTCGATAAATGACAACCCAGAGAAGTCCTTAACAGCGCAAATGAATGAAATTAGAAAGGAGTTTCTAATTTGCATTATTTGGGGTTGTGCATTTAAGGATCGAAATACATATAATTAAATAAAATAAGACTTGGCATAATTCCATGTATTTATATTTAATTGGGACATTGTATGGTGGAAGGATTGAATTGTGGTGAACTATTTACTCAAAGGTTCTTTTTATGATTAATGTTGAAATCTATATTATCTCGGAAAGTCGTTGATACTGGGAGGCTTATCCTATTATAGAATAAATATTATTTATTTAAATAAATTAATTGTTTAATTTATTTATTTAAATAAGATTAAATTGTTCTAATTGATTTATTCAACAACCGTTTAATATGGAGAACCTAAAGGGTCACCCATAAAAGGAAGAATAATTATTTAAGAAGTTAATGGCATAATCGTAATAATATATTATGTATATTTAATTTAATCTATGGTGATAGAATAAAATTAAATAGCTTAATATTTATTATTTAATATTTTAGAAATATTAAATATAAATTAATAAGAGGAGTCTTATTAATATTATTACAATTATTATTATTTTAATTTCTAAAAGAGTTTAGGAATTAATTTAATATAAGTACTCTCATTTATTCCTAATAGGATTAGGAGGAAAATTAATTAAAGGAGTTTAATTAATTATCCCTAATAAGTTTAAGGAGCTTAATTAATTAAAAGAATTTAATTAATTAAACCCACCCTAATTGTTAAGGTGGGTTGCCCAAGCATCTATAAATTCTTTATAATGGGTGGGGGTTGATTTTTACAACACAATGTCTGACGTAATTCCAAGCTTGTACTTGAGGAAGCTCGATCTTCAAGGTATGATTTTATTCTTTATCTTTTCGTTTAATTAATAATTGTGCATAAAGGTGATCCGGAATATGGTTTGTAAATTTTAAACTCGATTTTACACGCTTGTTTTATATGAATATATGTTGTGTGGTTCCTCCACATAAACGGTGAGGCTATCCTATATGAATGTATGTTGTGTGGTTCCTCCACCAGAGGCTATCCCTTTTGCTGTTTGACTCGGACTCGTGAGGAGACTAATTCCAATGAGGCTCAGGCAAGGCACCACCCAGATTTGCTCTAGTTGAAAGACCGGATTAACTTCCCGTCAAGTAGATTCCGATAATCTAGGAACCTTCATGCCAAAAAGCCTGCGAGAGTAACCTAAGGTAAGTTAACCTCTGATAAACCAAACACGGAGGAAAGTTTCTTCATGCTTTCCATTCTCAATTACTTGTAAAAGCATTTACTTGTAAATATCATTTCATGTCAATCCATCGTAATGGAAAATATGAAGAAATATATGCATATTTGAAATTAGTATGCTATCCTGTATTACAAAATAGCTAACATCCGTTTTGCAGGATAATATTCCTAACACGGATACCTCACCTAGTATGTAAACCTTTACATTATCCCTAAGACTAAACTACATATGTTTTTTGTAGGGAAATAATTGGGCCTATTACCCGCTCAAAATCCAAAAAGGCCACATGAGCTTCTGACCAATCATGTCTTCTTCTAACCACCTAACTCACATTTCTCAAGAAGAATTTGATGGATTAAGTAAACAAATTACAGATTTGGTTGTTTTGCTTAAAGAATTGCATCAGTCTACTCTCGGCCCAAAGATGCCTAAACATATTGAATCCTCTACACAAGGAGGAATTCAAGGTTTGGATAAAATAAATCTAGAACCTCAGTTGGATACGACCAACAAAGACCCTGAAAATACCCATCTCAAAGGAGATCCAGACACCAGTGATATCAGGAAGAAGGTCCTTCAAATGGAAGAAACCATCCGTTCTCTCAAGGGGATTGGAGCACATGGGAGTGTTTCATATGCTGACCTTTGCATATTCCCTAGTGTTCATTATCCAGAGAAATTTAAAACCCCTGACTTTGAAAAGTATGACGAATTAGGGGATCCTTACACACATTTGAAGGTGTTCATTGGAGAACTTGGATCTTACACAGAAAATGAGAAGCTCAGAATGAAGCTATTTCAGAAGAGTCTGACTGGAGAAACATGTTCATGGTATACCAGATTAGACAACTCAAAGATCCATAGCTGGGAAGCGCTAGCTCACACCTTCCTTACACAGCACAGCTTTCAGTCTCAAATGGCTCCTAATCGGTATCAGATTACCAAGGTCAAGAAACAGTCCAATGAGTCTTTTAGGGAGTATGCTCAAAGGTGGAGGCACCTTGCTCCTCAAGTTATTCCCTCTATGACGGAATCAAAAATGGTCATGACCTTCATAGACATACAAGAAGCTCCTTTCTATGAGAGAGTCTTAGCTGGCATTGGCAAACCATTTTCTGAAATGATCAAGCACGGAGAGATGGCTGAGATGGGGTTGAAGTCAGGAAAGATTAAAGACCTAGCCGCTCTTAAAGCATTTGTTGAGCACATTTAGTCTACAAATTATGGAAACAACCCCCGGAGGGTCCATAAAAAGAAAGAGGAAGATGTTTCCTTGATACTACAAGGTCAAAAAGGCAGTCAGAATATGCCTATCCAGAGGAGAAACTACTCCCCTTTGCAAGCACAGTCTTCAAACCCTCCATTGCCTAAAGGTGGAGAAGTCAAACGCCCCCGAGTGTTCACACCCTTAGGGGACTCACTCGAGAATATCCTTGCTCTTCTGACTACTCGGAAGAAAATTACACATCTTCTTCCACCAGCCAACCTGAATGGGAAAGGTTTCAATACTACTCGGAAGTGTGCTTATCATGTCGGGGCACCGGGACATGACACTCAGGATTGCTGGGCCTTGAAACATAAAATCCATGACTTAATTGACAATGGGGAGATTGTCGTGACTAAACCCGACCAACCTCATATGCAAGACAATCCTCTTCCTCAACACAAAGAAGGAGAGGTCAATATGATTAATTGGAGCAGTGGACAGAGTCCCAATTAAGTTGTTGAATCTTCCCAGACCAACAAAGACGGTGCTAACAGATGGGATTATGCGCAGTTCCAATTTATGATGGAGCTAAAGATTAAGGCTCTTTGCAAACAAGTAGATCAATTGGCAGAACTGGTTATTCATCAACACCAAGTCACACGCTAATTAATCAGTCAGGAGCATGATAGTCTCCTTCCTTTTGTCATGAATATTCCATCCTCGCCTTCAGAAAGTGAAACACTGAAGGATAAAGTTGCGAAAAGAACAAGTGCCAAAGCCCGTCGGGATTTTGCCAACAAAAGAGAATTTACATACCTTGGCCAACCTATGAAGGAGATATTTCAAATGTTGATCAATGAAGGAAGAATTTCATCCCTTCTACCTCCAATCAATCCCCGTTCCAGATGGTTTAATTCTGAGGGAGTTGCCAATATCACTCCCACTCTCGCGGTCACAGAACAGAACACTGTTGGGCACTCCGCCACCTCATTCAAAATTTAATTGACAGTGGTGTCCTACAAATGGCAGACGATGACACTTTGTTACTCGAGAGTGGGAACACATTTCCTATAAAATGGAAGGACGGCGTAATAGTTATCTAAACTAAGGATGATTTGGTTGCTAGCCCACTCACAATACAAGCAATTCAACTCAAAGGAGCTGACAATCCTTTGAAAATAGATGCACCAAAGCCAATTAACTTACCATTCAGACCACAGTATCATTTTGTCAGCTTACATAAAGTCCCATGGAATTATTGGCATGCTGAAGGATCTACATCACATACAACTGCTGCAGTGTCAAAGGAGAATCCATTGTATCTTCCCCATCGGGTGATGAAGCCCACCATCAAATCAAATGGGAAAGTTCCCATGGAGAAGATTGAAGAATTCCTCCGTACTATGGGCCATAACAAAGCCAAAGTGGTTTTAAACTTAAAAGAAGTTCCACAACAAATTTCCATATTGGACTTGGTTTTCTCTTCCGAGGATCACGTGAAGATCTTACTGAAGGTTTTTGAAGAAGCCTACTTACCAAAATCAGTGGATGTGGAAAAATTTCAACATCTGGTTGATCATATTTTTAACAACAATGTGATATCTTTCATTGATGACGATATACCACCCAAAGGGACCGATTAATGTAAGTCGTTGCATATTACAGTTTTGTCCTCCGGGTATATGTTAGCTGGAGTTTTGATAGACGGAGGTTCGTCTCTGAAGATTTGTCCTTATGCCACTTTGGTGAAGATGAATGTGACGCCCCCAAAAAATGTATACATCACCCATCCTGAGTCGCCAAATACATGGTACAAAAATCAAATACAAACTTCTTTAATACAACTGTCGTGTAAAAATACGACAAAACATAGCTGAGTTTTTACACGAATATTATCTTCTAGTCAAATTCAATCCTCATTATATTTATTATCACACTAAGTAGTGAGGACTGCTAAAACAATCATCTCGGACCATCACTCTGTTCCCCGACTAGTCCCGGCAACGTTCTCATTTCTTGAAGAGAACAATGAAAGCAAAAGGGTGAGCTCAACTAGCCCAGTAAGAAATATTATAACTAAGATAATGCAGAATAAATTATCATTAGTCTTCAACAGTGTTAAACTGATAAAATACAATAAACATCAAGTTTAACTGCAGCGGAACAAGCAATCCATTAGAAGAGTCAAGTAGAGCATGATATCTACTATCTTTTATGATTTAAAAAGTTTTTCATCAATTTTATCGATGAGACTCAGCTTAATAAATAAACCACATCATCGAATCATCCCTACACTACGGGCCAAGGATATTCATGTAATCATCAATGGTCATGATTATACCGAATAATCCATGGTCATAATCATACAAACAACTGTCCATCAATGCACTATTGTAACAATCCAGAATTTTAAATTGTAATTTTAAATATTTATTGAATTATATAAATATTTAATGGATATGTTTATCGTTGAATAGATATTTGTTTAAATTGATTTGATTTACTTTGGTGAATCATTTGTTAAGTAAATAATTAAGATGTTAAGAAAAATAATTGTTATGAGATAATATACTTATTTAATTTAATAATTAAATTAGAGAGTTATAATGATTAAATAAACTATTATATTTTAATTTGAATTTGTAATTAAAATGATGTGTTAGTTGATTAAATAAAGTTATAATTATAAAAAAAATTATAATTATGTTGTATTGATTTGTGTGTTAAAGTAATTTAATAAATTGTTATTAGAATTAATTAAATTGATTATTAAAAATTTAATTAAATAAAAGTGTGACAAATAACCTTACTATAAAGGAGTTTAATTCAGTTTTACCAAATAAGGCTTAATGCATATTAAGTCTTTAATTTAAATATGTTTACCAAACAAGGTGTAAGATTTAATGGGTTATTTTAGTTAGCTAGCCAAACAAGCCTTATGGCTTTTGATTTTCAAATAAAATTATAACTGATGTCAGTTAAAGTTATAATTATATTATATACTTAATACCTATATTATTATATGTTATATTTTAGTACGTAAGTTAGAATAGAGAAGAAAGACTCAGAAGAAGAAAAAGAAGAGAATAAGAAAATTGAGAGAAAACTTGAGAGAATTCTAGAGAAGCTTTGAGAGAAGAATTGGGAAAAAGAAGATTGTTGATCAAAGGGAAAGTTATCATCTTCTAAAACTAAGGTATCATCTTAATTATTTTATTTTTAAAGTTTTAGTTTTCTCTTCCAAAATTCTTTGTACAATCTTTGCAGAGGTTGAATTATTTGTTATGTATAGTTTTATATGATAAATTAGTTATTGTGAAACTGTTTTCATGAGTTTGTATATGAGTATAGTTAATGAATTCATGTTATGTATGTAATTTGTGAAGAAACCCATATTACATTGAGTTTATGTGAATATATATGAACATGGCTTAGTTTAAAGTTAAATTAAGGTTTAATTAGTTATTTAATTTATAAGTTGACTATTGAATTTGAAAGAGGATGAATAAACATAAACAAGGTACTTTGAATTAACTATTTTGGTTGAAAAACACAATCATAATGATGATTTTCACTGAAAATGTCAAAAAAGTGAAGTTTTAGCAAAAATAGTGAAAATTAATGGTTGTAATTTGGATGTTTATATTGTTTAGATGGCTAGAAACGCGTTAGAAAATATTAGATTATGTTTTTGTAAACCTATTACACCTTAGATAGGTTGGTATGGTTGTTAGAAAAGAGTTTGGAGGCCTAATTTGGCTTTCCGTAGAGTTACAGAGCATAAAATCGCAAAACGCAGAAGGGACCCCCGCCCCGGCGGGCCCCCTAGTGCAAAAGCCCCCGCCCTGGTGAGGGGGGGGAATTCTGCTAAGCCGATTTTGGAAGAAAAAAAAAACTAACATAACATAGTTTACTAAAATGGCCATAACTTCTTCATACGAACTCCGATTGATGCGATTCAAAATGATTCGGAACGAGGACAAATAGGCCTATAACATTTATGCATTAAGGTTTTTAATTTGAAATCGTTATGAAGGGTCAAAATGGCCATCTGTAGGACTGTTGTGTATTTAGAGGCAATCAGAGGGCGTCGGGATGCGCGAATGCAAGTGAAATCCTTTGTGTATTAGTATAACCTAATGATAACATGTTAGACATGTAATATGATGTTGTATCAAGTTGTTAATGTGTATGTGGTGCAATGGCATGATCACTTAAGTAGTTGTAATAAAGCTAAATAGTGATGTTCATGAAAAGATGTAATTTTGTTAGTGAGCTATATGAAACTAATGTTAGTGTAACTAATGTGTATTGTCAATACATATGGTATGTGTAGGACTTTTAGTGAACGTGAGAAGTGATTGTTTAATCTACACACGAAGCAAGTTCTCTAACTCTACTTTTATAATTGTGTAAGTGCTTAAACTTTCTTTGAGCAAGTTTTCTAACTCTAAGCTTTCTTTGTGCAAGTTTCTTAACCCTAATTATACCGTGCAAGCTCCTAAAACTTATCTCTTGATATTGAGCCAATCTTTAACTTGTTATTTTGCATGCAAATTTCTACATTCTAACAGACCAATCTTGAATAAGTTTTATCATTTAACTTACTATTTGTTATGCATGTTTAAGATTCAACTCTAAATAAGGTTTTAACCTTAGCTTAACATTGTTCAAGCAAGGTATGTTACATTATTCAATACTTATGCTCTTAGATTATTCCTAAAGCATGACCTTAGTACACAATGTTAATTCACTTACGAATTATTCCATAGCATAATGTTATTATAGTTTTATTCAACTAATCCTTAGTTGATGTTCGTAAACTCTAAATTACCTTGAAACTTATCCAAACCAAACTTTCTTTGGTGCAGACTTGTACTCTAAATACTGAATGAACAACTCTATTATTATATATTAGGGGATAATTTACGCTTAGCGTTGAAATGTTTGTGCACAATACATTGTACAAAGGGCTGATCCTCCTAAGTACGAGGAGTCCTTATAGTCTTATGACTGTTAAAGTTGGAGTTGAAAGATTACTCGCAACTGGTCATAGTTCATGGTCTTATGACCCTCAGTTAGATATATTCCATATTATGGGATACCAGTTTCTGATTATCATCGTTAGAGTACTATTCAATTTTGATGAGCCTATTGTTGGCAGTTATTATTATTATTCTTCTGTTGATTCATTGTTATATCCAGTGAGCAATTGTTTTGCTCACTCTTGCATATTTATATACTCATTGCAGCTAAAGTTGAGAAGGTAGATGAGCCTTCAACTAGCAAAGAAAAGGGAAAATGTACAAGTGATGAAGACTTGTAATTTTGATTATTGATATGATGTTAGACTTTTAATTTGATGATAGACTTTTACTTAATGATGTGATGTAATAATTTTATTTATGCACTTGAATGATGTTTAAGGTTAGCTAACCTGGGAAGATTTTTATTTAATGATGTAGCCCTATTTAAAGGGAGGATTTATGGTTTAAATATTAATTTATTTGGGTAGATAGTATGAATGTATGGATAGTGAGCACCAAATCTTGAGGGTATGAAGCACCTAGATTTGGGGGTGTCATAGGTTGGTATCAAAGCCTTAAGTTATGAGCCTTAGGTGGGGAAAAAGCCTTAGGAAGTTACCTTTGAAAAGATTTGTGATGATAAACTCTTATCGAGTTGTTAAGGAAGAAGTAATAAAACACTTATGTGCTTATGTGATTACAACTTATGTGCTCGTGAGTGTCGAGTAGTGATGATTAGTAATTAAAACTTAAAATTTGGTTGACAGGATGGCTAATGTAGGAGGATCTGGTCAGGCTATAGAGGAGGAGCCTCGAGATATTCAGGTGATTTGGGAACAACTACTGCCATGGAAAATAGTTTCGTCGGGCACAGTAGTTGAGTAGGAAAGAGTAGCTGATGAGGAGGATGAGATAGAGACGGATGAGGAGGACCCCGTGGAGCTGTCACAGTCGGATGAGGAGAACGAGGAGGAGGAGATTCCACTTAACTCGATGGTTGCTCGTATGTACGACGAGGTGTATGACCGCAATGTGTAACTTCAAGATACCGTTGAGGAGTTGCAAGAGATAGTAGCTGAACAGCAGACCTTGATGGCACAAAAGGATGATGAGATCCAAGATCGAGAGGAACATATGATTAACGTTGAAGAGAAGTTGGTTCACACTGAAGGAGAGAACGAGCGAATGACAGCAAAGATTGCAGAGTTCAAGAACAAGTTGAAAGAAGAAGTTACGAAGAGGGAAAGAGCTGAAGACGCGTATGAGGAAGCTTATCCACGAGCCGGAATGGCAAAGAGAGATGCACAAGCAAAGAGGATGAAGATGGAAGAAATGAATAACGTATTCAACACCGTGATTAATCGAGCTCAAGATCGGGTCATGTGTTATCCAATTCAGTTCGAGATGCTACCGTCATACATATTAGATCGCCGAACAATGTTCCGAATTGTGGAAGAAGAGCGTCGTAAGGCTACGCAGTATCTTAGTAGGACATTGTAGGGAATATACCGTATATGTGGTTAGGGAGTAAATAAATTGTAAATCCCTGGTATGATGTAACCAATGGGATAGATGTTGATGATGTTGTCCTGCAACTGTTATAGTTCAGGAAAGTAATGTAAATAGCAGTGATGCTATTATTTTTATGTTTTTCAAAGATGATGAATGAATAAAAGTTATTGTTTTATTCAAAGTATTATGTGTTATGTGATAAACTCTTATGATGTGTAATTTAAGTATATAATACTTAAAAGGTTGAACAGAATCTAATGGATGTATTTTAACAGAAAATGCCTCCAAGACGACAACCACCACGACAGAGAACCACTGAGGAAAATAACAACAACAATGTGGAAGGTAACCCAGTTCACCAGCTAGTGACGTTACTGACGGGTGCTTTGCAGAATCAACCTCAGAACCAGGGTACAACATTTAAGGATTTCAAGGCAGTTGGACCACCAGAATTTCATGGAACCATGAATCCAGTTGAGGCTCAGACTGGGATCATGGAAATCGAGAAGGTTTTCGATGTTGCTAGGGTAAAAGACAACCAGAAGACTGCTTTTGCAACATTCATGTTGAAAGCAGAGGCGAGTTTTTGGTGGCAAGCCAATAAAACCTGAGGAGGTTGAGGGATTATGACTTAGGAAAGGTTCAAAGAAATATTCTTTGAGACCTATTTTCCAGAGAGTTCGAAGAGTCAGCTAGAAGTGCAATTTTTGGAATTGAAGCAGGGAACGATGTCGGTATCTGAGTATGTCGCAGGATTCAACGAGTTGGCGAGGTTTGTGACATATCAAGTTAGCACAGATGAAAGCAAGGCGAAGAGGTTTGAACAAGGACTGAAGCCCTGGTTTTACAGTAGAGTCTCCTTGTTCCAGTTGAAAACATTTGCAGCGATAATGGAGAAGGAAATTCTCGCTGAGAGTGGAGGCGAGGCTATAACAAAACATAACCAAGAGCAGAGGAAGAAGAAGAGTGAAGGTGTGAAGTTAAGAATGGTGGAGGTAGTAACGGTGGAAATGGAAACAACAGTTTGAAGAGGAAGTGGAGTGCAAATGGGGGAGCTGGAAATCAGCAAAGAAACCAGTAAAATAAGAAGTTCGAAGCCTGTGTTACATGCTAAAAGTTTCACAAGGGTGTGTGCTTGATGGGGAAACGAGTATGCTTCAACTATGGCCAGGAGGGTCACATCTCCCCAAATTGCAATCAACCTAAGAATAACATTTGCTTCACGTGCGGGTCCAAGGATCACTTTGCTCGTGAATGTCCTAAGAAGAGATCTGGTGAGGCAAATGGAAGCAAGGGAAATGCTAGTGGAGGTGCACTGACTATTGTTGGGCCAACATCAACAAATAAGCCCACGGCAAGAACCTTTAACATGACGGTGCAGGACGCGGTGAAATCAAAAGATGTCGTGTCAGGTATTATCCCAATCAATGATATAAATGCATATGTATTATTTGATTCGGGTGCTACTTGCTCGTTTATATCTGATGAATTTGCTAAGAGGTTAGAAATACCTAGTGAAGAGTTGAATTTTCCTTTGAACATAGAAATTGCGAATAGAGAAGTAATTCCTGTTAGGTTCATATAAAAGAACTGTAGGGTGAATATAAAAGGGAATGTTATGAAAGTAGATTTAATCCCGATAAAACTTGGAGAGTTTGGCGTGATATTGGGAATGGATTGGCTATTTAATTATGGAGCAATAATTGATTGCCAAAAGAAGTGTGTAAACCTTATGATTCCGTCAAAGGTAGTTTTTCATGGTAGCAAATTGACTAGACAAATGAGATGTCTGACGATGATGCAGGCCAAGAAGTTGTTGAGTCAGGGCTATGTAGGGTATTTAGCTTACATAGTCAATACCCAAAAGGTGAAGGGTGTGAAATTGGAAGATATATCAGTGGTTAGAGAATTTGTAAACGTGTTTCCCTAAAGATTTGCCAGGACTTCCGCCTGATCGAGAGATTAAATTCGTGATCGACTTAGCGCCAGGAACCGCTCTGATATCGAAGGCTCCGAAAAGAATGGCTCCGGTAGAGATGAAGGAACTAATGGTACAACTACAAGAACTGTTGGATAAGAAGTACATTCAACCGAGTGTGTCACCGTGGGGAGCACCGGTGTTATTTGTGAAGAAGAAGGATGGGTCAATGCGTCTTTGCATTGATTATAGGGAATTGAACAAAGTCACTATTAAGAACAAGTATCCATTTCCTAGAATAGATGACTTGTTTGATCAATTGAAGGGTGCTAGATATTTCTTGAAAATAGATTTGAGAAGTGGGTATCACCAATTGAAAGTGAGGAAGGAGGATGTACTGAAGACGGCATTCTGAACTCGGTATGGACATTACGAATTTTTAGTGATGTCTTTTGGTTTGACAAACGCCCCTGCAGCGTTCATGGATTTGATGAATAGGGTGTTTAAACCATTTTTAGACAAGTTTGTGGTGGTATTTATCTATTATATTCTGGTGTACTCTAAAACTCAAGAGGAACACGTGGAACACTTACGTTTGACGCTAGAGACGCTAAGAAAAGAAAAGTTGTACGCAAAATTATCTAAATTTGAATTTTGGCTGGAACGTGTACAATTTCTTGGTCATGTAATCGATAAGGATGGGATTTCGGTAGATCCATCAAAAGTCAAAGCTGTGATAAATTCGGAACAACCAAGAACTCCATCAGAACTGAGAAGTTTCTTGGGATTGGTAGGCTATTATAGACGGTTTATTCAGGATTTTTCCAAGATTGCCACTCCGTTGACGAATTTGACGAGAAAGTCTGTAAAATTTGTTTGGATAGAGAAGTGTGAAGAAAGTTTTCAAGAACTAAAGAAGAAGTTAAGTGTGGCACCTGTGTTATCGTTACCAGATAATATAGGAAACTTTGTGGTGTATAGTGATGCTTCACACAAAGGATTGGGTTGTGTCCTTATGCAGAACAACAAGGTTATTGTGTATGCATCAAGGCAACTGAAAGACTACGTGAAAGGGTATCCGACTCATGATTTGGAGTTGGCGGCAGTAGTATTTGCTCTGAAGATATGGAGACACTATCTCTATGGGGAAAAATGTGAGATCTACACAGACCATAAAAGTTTGAAGTATATTTTCACACAGAAAGACATGAACATGCGGCAAAGGAGATGGATGGAATTGATAAAGGATTACGATTATGAGATCTTTTATCATCCGGGAAAAGCTAATGTGGTTGCAGATGCCTTGAGTAGGAAAGGCAGAGAAAAGTTGATGTTCTTAACTGATAAGGAGGAGCTCATTTCATCAATGGCAAGGCTAGAGTTGGAAATTAAATTTCTAGAAGAATCCGATGAAAAATTGTTCCAGATGGAAGCTAGTATAACTTTGGTGGACAAAGTGAAGAACGCTCAGCTACAGGATGAAGAATGCAGAAAAATAAAGGAAAGTATGGTCAAGGGTAAAGAAGTGAAGTACCAGGTCGATACTGCGGGAATGCTAAGATTCGAGGGACAAATTTGGGTTTCAGTAGTACAGGATATTAAAGAAGACATCTTGACGGAAGCACATAGCTCAAGATATTCAATTCATCCGGGAAGTACGAAGATGTATCAAGATTTGCGGTGACATTTTTAGTGGCCAAATATGAAAAGAGACATTGCAGAATGCGTTGCAAAGTGCTTGACATGTCAGAAAGTGAAGGTCGAGCATCAACGACCAAGCGGATTACTTCAACCGTTGGAAATACCGGAATGGAAGTGGGAGCACATCACAATAGATTTTGTGGTAGGTCTTCCAATGACTCAGAAAGGATACGATGTGATATGGGTGGTAGTGGACAGATTAACAAAATCTGCACACTTTTTGCCAATAAAGATAAGGTTTAATCTAGATCAACTGGCAAAGCTATACGTTAAGGAGATCGTCTCCAGACATGGAGTTCCGGTGTCAATTGTATCAGACAGAGATCCGAGGTTCACATCAAATTTCTGGAAGAAACTTCAAGAATGCATGGGAACGCAACTTAAGATGAGTACAACATATCATCCACAAACCGATGAACAAAGCGAACGAACGATCCAGACACTAGAAGATATGTTAGAGCATGCATAATGGATTTCAAAGGAAATTGGGATGATCATCTACCATTGGTGGAATTTGCATACAACAACAGTTACCACGCAAGCATTGGTATGCCACCGTACGAGGCGTTATACGGCAAAAAGTGCAGAACTCCACTATGCTGGGATAAAGTCGGTGAACGCCAACTGTTAGGACCAGAACTGGTACAACAAAATGCTAAAGTTGTCAAACTCATCAGGACAAGATTGGTAGCAGCCCAAGACAGACATAAAAAGTATGCCAATCAACACAAGCAGAATCGCGAATTTGAAGTAGGAAATTTTATTTTCCTAAAAGTTTCTCCTTGGAAGGGGAAAATTCGTTTTGACAAGAAAGGAAAGCTCAACCCAAGATTTATTGGACCGTTCGAGATACTACGAAGAGTGGGGGAAGTGGCTTATGAGGTAGCTCTACCTCCAGAGTTGGAAAACATTCATAATGTTTTTCACATTTCGATGTTACGATCGTATAAATCCGATTACAAGCACGTGATCGAGTACGAACCATTGCAATTCGATAAAGATTTGTCTTATGAAGAGATTCCTATCCAGATAGTCGACAGGAAAGAAAAAGTGCTCAGAAATAAAGTGATACCTTTTGTGAAGGTGATTTGGAGAAACCATAATGTCGAAGAGGCAACGTGGGAACTCGAAGTTGAAATGATGAAAAATTACCCTGAGTTATTTATTTAATCTATGTCTTCAATTTTGGGGACAAAATCTTTGTAAGTAGGGTAGAATGTGACGAATGATTTGTTTGAATTGTGATTCTGGGGACATATTCCTTATAAGGAAAGAAGGATGTAACAATACAGAATTTTAAATTGTAATTTTAAATATTTATTAAATTATATAAATATTTAATGGATATGTTTATCGTTGAATAAGTATTTGTTTAAATTGATTTGATTTATTTTGGTGAATTATTTGTTAAGTAAATAATTAAGGAGTTAAGAAAAATAATTGTTATGAGATAATATACTAATTTAATTTAATAATTAAATTAGAGAGTTATAATGATTAAATGAACTATTATATTTTAATTTTAATTTATAATTAAAATGATGTGTTAGTTGATTAAATAAAGTAATAATTATAAAGAAAATTATAATTATGTTGTATAAATTTATGTGTTAAAGTAATTTAATAAATTGTTATTAGAATTAATTAAATTGATTATTAAAAATTTAATTAAATAAAAGTGTGACAAATAACCTTACTATAAAGGAGTTTAATTCAGTTTTACCAAACAAGGCTTAATGCATATTAAGTCTTTAATTTAAATATGTTTACCAAACAAGGTGTAAGATTTAATGGGTTATTTTAGTTAGCTAGCCAAACAAGCCTTATGACTTTTGATTTTCAAATAAAATTATAACTGATGTCAGTTAAAGTTATAATTATATTATATACTTAATACCTATATTATTATACGTTATATTTTAGTACGCAAGTTATAATAGAGAAGAAAGACTCAGAAGAAGAAAAAGAAGAGAATAAGAAAATTGAGAGAAAACTTGAGAGAATTCTAGAGAAGCTTTGAGAGAAGAATTGGGGAAAAGAAGATTGTTGATCAAAGGGAAAGTTATCATCTTCTAAAACTAAGGTATCATCTTAATTATTTTATTTTTAAAGTTTTAGTTTTCTCTTCCAAAATTCTTTGTACAATCTTTGCAGAGGTTGAATTATTTGTTATGTATAGTTTTATATGATAAATTAGTTGTTGTGAAACTGTTTTCATGAGTTTGTATATGAGTATAGTTAATGAATTCATGTTATGTATGTAATTTGTGAAGAAACCCATATTACATTGAGTTTATGTGAATATATATGAACATGGCTTAGTTTAAAGTTAAATTAAGGTTTAATTAGTTATTTAATTTATAAGTTGACTATTGAATTTGAAAGAGGATGAATAAACATAAACAAGGTACTTTGAATTAACTATTTTGGTTGAAAAACACAATCACAATGATGATTTTCACTGAAAATGTCAAAAAAGTGAAGTTTTAGCAAAAATAGTGAAAATTAATGGTTGTAATTTGGATGTTTATGTTGTTTAGATGGCTAGAAACGCGTTAGAAAATATTAGATTTTGTTTCTGTAAACCTATTACACCTTAGATAGGTTGGTATGGTTGTTAGAAAAGAGTTTGGAGGCCTAATTTGGCTTTCCGTAGAGTTACAGAGCATAAAACGCAAAACATGAAAGGGACCCCCGCCCTGGTGGGGGGGAGGGTATTCTGCTAAGCCGATTTTGGAAAAAAATACTAACATAACATAGTTTACTAAAATGGGCATAACTTCTTCATATGAACAACGATTGATGTGATTCAAGATGCTTTGGAACGAGGATGAATAGGCCTATAACATTTATTCTTTAATGTTTTCAATTTGAGATCGTTATGAATGGTCAAAATAGCCATCTGTAGGACAGTTGTGTATTTGGAGGCAATCGGAGGGCGTCAGGATGCGCGAATGCAAGTGCAATCCTTTGTGTATTAGTATAACCTAATGATAACCTATTAGACATGTAATAGGATGTTGTATCAAGTTGTTAATGTGTATGTGGTGCAATGGCATGATCACTTAAGTAGTTGTAATAGAGCTAAATAGTGATGTTCATGAAAAAGAAGCGATTTTGTTAGTGAGCTATATGAAACTAATGTTAGTGTAACTAATGTGTATTGTCAATACATATGGTATGTATTGGACTTTTGATGAACGTGAGAAGTAATTGTTTAACCTACGCACGAGGCAAGTTCTCTAACTCTACTTTTATAATTGTGCAAGTGCTTAAACTTTCTTTGAGCAAGTTTTCTAACTCTAAGCTTTCTTTGTGCAAGTTTCTTAACCCTAATTATACTGTGCAAGCTCCTAAAACTTATCTCTTGATATTGAGCCAATCTTTAACTTGTTATTTTGCATGCAAATTTCTACATCCTAACAGACCAATCTTGAACAAGTTTTATCATTTAACTTACTATTTGTTATGCATGCTTAAGATTCAACTCTAAATAAGGTTTTAACCTTAGCTTAACATTGTTCAAGCAAGGTATGTTACATTATTCAATACTTATGCTCTTAGATTATTCCTAAAGCATGACCTTAGTACACAATGTTGATTCACTTAAGAATTATTCCATAGCATAATGTTATTACAGTTTTATTCAACTAATCCTTAGTTGATGTTCGTAAACTCTAAATTACCTTGAAACTTATCCAAACCAAACTTTCTTTGGTGCAGACTTGTACTCTAAATACTGAGATGAACAACTCTATTATTATATATTAGGGGATAATTTACGCTTAGCGTTGAAATGTTTGTGCACAATACATTGTACAAAGGGCTGATCCTCCTAAGTACGAGGAGTCCTTATAGTCTTATGACTGTTAAAGTTGGAGTTGAAAGATTACTCGAAACTGTGGACATAGTTCATGGTCTTATGACCCTCAGTTAGATATATTCCATATTATGGGATTCCAGTTTCTGATTATCATCGTTAGAGTACTATTCAGTTTTGATGAGCCTATTGTTGGTAGTTATTATTATTATTATTATTCTGTTGATTCATTGTTATATCTAGTGAGCAATTGTTTTGCTCACTCTTGCATATTTATATACTCATTGCAGCTAGAGTTGAGAAGGTAGATGAGCCTTCAACTAGCAAAGGAAAGGGAAAAATGTACATGTGACGCCCCCAAAATTAGGTATACATCACCCATCTTGGGTCGACACTTACATGGTACAGAATTTAAATACAACTTATTAATCTAACTCTCGTGTACAATACGACATAAAGCGTGAGTTTAAATACAAATATCGTGTACTAGATATTATACAAACTCAAACAAAAGTCCTCATTACGATTATTATCACACTATTTTACTGAATAGTGAGGACTACTAATCTATCTTCAGGACCATCACTCGTTTCCCAGACTGTCCCGGCTATATTATCATTTCACAAGAGAAACGGTGAAAGAAAGGGTGAGCTCAACTAGCCCGATGAAATATTATGACTAAGATAATGCGAGAATAAATTATCAATAGTCTTGATAATGTTAAACGATAAAATACAATAGAACAAACCGGTTTAAGCTGCGGTAAATAATATCTGATCCATTAAAAGAGTCAAGTAGAAAATAAAGTCTACTATCTTTTTGGTTTTAAAAGGTTTTCATCATTTGTTATAAATGAGACTCGACTTTAATAAATATTCCACATCATCGAATCACCCACCGCACTACTGACGAGGATATTCTTTAGTATCACGACCACAATTATTCATGCACTACGTGCGAAGAATATTTGTGTATTCATTAATGGTCATGATCATGCCAACAATCATCCATCAATGCACTCTGACCCTTTGAGGATTTTTACCACATCATTTGTAACATTACGGTCATGATTACAATAGAATAGTCTCTCAGTCATAATCATACCAAGTCCATCTATGCACTTCTGAATACGAGATGACTTTAAAAAATATATAAACATGAGGATGATGACAATGATATAATAAAACAAGTTCAAGAATTATTTTATCCGGAGTTATTAACATCCAAATTAGTAAAATTCAAGAATGATCGGGAAGAATATTTCCATGAAAAGATCTTTGGATGAAACGCAAAATATCAAGGATATTCTACTAATTTCATGGAGTATAGAAGTCAAAGTTTTAACCAATTTGGGTATAATAAAGGATGGAATAACAAAAGAAATCACCATGCATGCGATAGACCGCACAGACGAGTTATTCAAATGAATAATAAATAACGGAACGAAGTCGGTGAAATTCACAATTTGACGAGGATGTTCCAACGAGAATAATAAAGATGGAACGGTCAGATTGTAAAACACACGATAGGATATTCCAACAGAATAATAAAAGATTTTAACCCGGTCCTTGTAAAACACACATGACAGGATGTTCCAACAAAATAATAATAAAGATTTTAACCCGGTCCCATTGTAAAACACATGCAGACGAGGATGTTCCAACAAAATAATAATAAAGAGCGGAACCAGGTCCTTGTAAAACACACGAGCGGGATATTCCAATGAATAATAGAAGAATGTCACCAAGTATAGGGTAAACCACGCATATCTGAGTTATTCCAATGAGAATAGTAAGCAATGGAATAACAACAGTTCTCTTCATGAATAGGAAAGAATAACACCTTACTTACATTTGGTAGGAGATTGAATCTTTGACGATGTAGTAACAAAATACTCTTCTTCTTTCTCTCTTATTCTCTATATACTTTCTCTCTCTATAGCTTGAATGAATTAAGTGAAAAAATAATGAAGCCCTAGGCCTCTATTTATAGAAGATTTCTAACTTTTCTTAGTGTGAAAAGCAAGTAGCTTGATTGTTGGTTTGGCCTTTGTAATGTGAAACGACAAGTGGTTCGGCGCTTTGTAATGTGAAACGACAAGTGGTTCGACGTCTGGTAAAGGTAATTACTATTAACGAAGGTAAATACTATCGATTGTGAAGGTAAATACTATTCACAAGGTAATTACTATTGACGAAGGTAATTACTATTGATGAAGGTAAATACTATTCACAAGGGTAATTACTATTGGCGAAGGTAATTACTATTGGCGAAAGGTAAATACTATTCACAAGGGTAATTACTATTCGAAGGTAATTACTATTGACAAAGGTAAATACTATTGACAAAGAGACTCTTAGATGATGACATATAGAGCCCCCATAAAATAATCAAACTTACCACAAATCATTTTTTTTTTCATCAACACATATTTAATCTTTCAACAATTATTAATCATTTATAACTTGTCGTCTCAATTATTGATTTAATACTATAACATATTATCTGGATGATCTTGTGACAATAATTGAATCAATAATATAAGAGATATGATCAAGTTAATTCTTGTACGATAATTGAAGCGTAATGAGTGACTTCTCAATAAGCATCAATAATCAATCTGAGTGTACTACTATACGACCACAGCGTATTCTTTACTTTACCACCGGTAGTTCAACAGTTTTAACGGTAACACCTCCGTAGATTATTTTTATAAAATATTTTTTATCGTTTTCTCAATCAAATAATAATTACATTATTGGGGTCCACCAATGATTGAGCTATTATGCGAATATTCCTAACAAAAGAATATTCCACGACCAAACGAATATTTTATAACATTGCATACTTTGCAAAATTTATAAATATTACCCACAACTATAACATTATATCAAATTTATTCCATAATATTCAAAAATAATATTTATAGAAAAATTCATCTTTATTTATAAAAGTTGGGGTCTTACAGTACAAGTGTGTAAGACTTGTAATTTTGATTATTGATATGATGTTAGACTTTTAATTTGATGATAGACTTTTACTTAATGATGTGATGTAATAATTTTATTTTCGCACTTGAATGATGTTTAAGGTTAGATAACCTGGGAAGATTTTTATTTAATGATGTAACCCTATTTAAAGGGAGGATTTATGGTTTAAATATTAATTTATTTGGGTAGATAGTATGAATGTATGGATAGTGAGCACCAAATCTTGATGGTATGAAACACCTAGATTTGGGGGTGTCACAACTATAGGCCAATGAGGACTTTTACCACATCATTTGTAATATTACGGGTCACGATTATATCGAATGATCCATGGTCATAATCATACCAATCAACAGTCCATCTATGCACGTAAGCCAAAGATGACTTTCATCACAATATAAGCATGAGGATGATGACAATGATATAAGCATTAATCAAACGAAATCAAGGATAAATTTAAAGACTTTAAATTTATTCAGAGTTTAAAAATATCCAAATTGTCAATATGATACTGCTTTGAGGAGTAAAATTCAAGAATAATATTCATGTATCAAAAATAATTTGGACAGAAAAGAAATATATTTTTTGGGTGAATAGTACCCCGTGAATAAGTACCCTGTGAATAGTACTTTGGGAATAGTACCTCGTGAATAGTACCCCAGCATGAAAAGTGCCCCAAATACCCGAGTGAATACTAACCAGGTGAATAGTAACCTGAAAATAGTAACTCATGAATAGTACTCGAGTGAATAGTAACTAAAAATAGTAACTCAGCTGAATAGTGCCCCGAAAAAGTGCCCTCAATACAGTGAATAATATTTGAGTGAATAGTAACCAGGTAAATAGTAACCCGTAAATAGTAACTCATGAATAGTACTCCGGTATGAAAAGATCAATAATTATCAAGAAAGCTCAAAATAATATTTTCATGAAAAGATACTGGATGAAGCACAAATATCAAGGATATTCTACTAATTTCACAGAGTATAGAAGCAATACTTTAACCGAATGAGTGTAGAATTAGGAATATGAAATGAAATAATATTACTTACATACTACAGAGTATGGAAGAAAATATTATTTCTACGAATACTGAAAAATATAATATCCCTTACGAATATTGAACAAAAATAATATTTCTTACGAATATTAAATGAAGACAATGAATATTAAACGAAAATGATATTCTTTATGAATATTGAACGAAAATAATATTCATACGAATACGAAAAATAATATCTCTTCAGAATATGAAATAAATAATACCCCTTACCTCAAAAGAAGACTGGATACTGGAATAGTGAGGTAGCAGACTTCTCTTCTTTCTCTCTATAGCTTCTCTCTCTATAATTTCTTTTGTGAATTTAGTGAATTGGTGAGAATGGAAGAAGAATGAGCTTCTATTTATAGGAAAATATAGTTTCGATAATTACACATTTTGGGGCTCAAAATATTACAATATAATACCTTCATCTTTTTTTTTATTTTTAATTTAATCCAGCAAGTATTATCAAACTTGCACCACCTCCCCTAATAGTACATCATGTGAATCAATAGTACATTCATGTGAATCAATAGTTCTATACATGTGAAAAAAATAGTTATAGTAGTACCTTCATCTATACCTCCATTTTTTAATTTAGTCATACAAGTATTATCAATCTTGCACCACCTCCCCTAATAGTATATGCATGTGAATCAATAGTACACACATGTGAACAAATAGTTATAAGCATGTGAATTAATAGCAATTAATTGCTCATTTATCCGATTAATTACCAGATTGGTCAATATAACCTCTAGAAATCAATTATTATCGAAATAGATGTCGATTTCCACTAACACTAATAATCCCAACACAATGGAAATATCAATTTCATCTTTAATCAATACGAACTTATTCATCATTAATATTATAACTCACAATATTTAACAACCAGATCATTCTCAGGAAAGAGGGGGCTTTCCGATAAGGATATCTCCCTATTGGCGCGTAATTAGGTGACCAAACCTCTCCTCGATAGAACTTTCTAGACATCGTCAATATTGCAAATAATAATATGAATAACTTTGTCGTCTCAATTATTGATTTGATAATAATAAATATTATGTAGATGATACTGTGACAATAATTGAATCAATAATATGAGAGATATTATGCAGCAATTACTGTAGCAATAATTGAGTATAACTGAGTGACTTCTCACGTAAGCATCAATAATCAATACCGTATGCTACTATGCAACCACGCATATTACTGTACTTTTACTACCAGGTAGTTCAACAGTTTAACGGTAAATCTTTCACCATTATTTTTATAAAAAGATAATTCTTTCATTTTCTAACTATGACAATACTTCCGTTGTGGGGTCCACCAATAATTGTGTCGTCGTACGAATATTCCCTGTTAAAACGAATATTTCCCGACCAATTGAATATTCCCTGACACAACGAATATTTTATATCAACTTGCTTACTTTATAAAATTTTCAAATGCCACCCTTAACTTTAACCTTTATCAATTTAACCATTTACTAAATAGAATAATAATTATAAGAAAATTGAATACTTTTATTTCATAAAATTCGGGATCTCACAATCTCCCCTCCTTATGAAATTTCGCCCTCGAAATTTACGTACGTACCTGGTATGTCGGAGAGATGATGATACCTCGTCAGATTCTAACTCTTGAGGTATAACCTTTGAGCGTGGAATATTTTGAATTGCCCAATTAAATCGAGGGTTGAGATTTACTCTCTTCGTCGATTTTTACTTCTAGAATAACGCCCTCTTGAACCTTCTTCTTCACATTCATCAGCTCCGAGTGTGTAGCTTGAGCGATTTTAACTTTATCGGTTAACGTCGATTCTACTCGTATTATTTGACATCATCACGTGGGTCCTTAGAGTCTTTAACTCTATCTTTATCATTTGCAAGTCATATGAAATGGGTCTTTGTGTTAACAACGTTACAATCATAAACACATATGATCTTCTACTCAATGCATTTGCTACCACGTTTGCTTTTTCCAAGATAATATTGAATGGTATGGTCGTAATCTTCAACAGCTCGAGCTAACATCTTTGGCGCATGATACGTTCATTTTGGGTGAAGAAATATTTGAGGGTTTTAGAAAAGGGTTTTGTACTAGGGTCAATACAAAATTCGATTTCACGCTTTGGGGTAGGCCAGGAAGTTCTTCGAGAATACATCAGGAAATTTATTAACGATAGAAATATCATTTAAAAACTGTGACTCTCATCCAAGACTTGGATAGTACATGCAATAAAGGTTTCTCCTAACGAAGTTTCAACAAATAAGTCAAAGTCTAATTTCTCCAGAGTTAAATTTAAACGTTGAGCGTAAATAGGAGAAATAAAAGAATTGGTAGAACCGGTATCTAACAACGTATAGACTTTGCATGAGTTTATGATTAACTAACCCGTGATAACTTCATTCGGGTTACTCGCTTTTTGAGAAGTCACAAAAAACGCTCTTCCTGAAACCACCGACTTTCTTTTGTCAGTATCCGCCTTTGGTGCCACCGTCCCAACTGGATTTGATTTCGCTACAGGACAAAATCGAGCTATGTGACCATCTTTTCCATAACTAAAACATAACTTGGAAGGTTGTGAACAGTTTGGACTTATGTGTCCCTCCTCTCCGCATCTGTAGCATCTAACTGGCGGTCATTCTCTTCCCCTAGAATTTGTTCTTTGGTCTTTGTCTTTGGTGCTCTTTCTTTGACGTCTTCCCATCATCGTTAAATATTCTCTTCTTAAATTTTCCACTTGAATCATTTCTTTTATTATTTTGGCCATGATTACCACCAAAGTGGTTACCATTTCTTGCCTGATAATTTCCTTCACGATGGTTATCGTTGTTCCGATGGCCGTTGCCACCGGTAAGATTATTATCATGTTGTTGGTCATTATCTTTTGGTTGGGCTGGCTCATTATCGTGCTCCAATAACTGAGCCCTATTCACAACATCTGAATATAAATAAAGTTTGTGAGAAATGAGGTATTGACGTATCTCAGGTTTCAAACCTCTTAGAAACATCTGTGTCATTCTTTCCTCATTATCAATCAAGTGGGACGCAAACTGAGATAACTCTACAAACTTAGCTTCGTACTGCGACACAGTCATATTATTTTTCTCCAGCTTGATGAACTCTACCTCCTTCATGTGACGAATACTTTCGGGAAAGTACTTGTCATTGAACAGTTCTTGGAACTTCTCCCAAGATATCTTCAGTGCGGTAGGCTTAGTACGTTTTACTGATTCCCACCAGTAATCTGCCTCTCCTCGCAATATGAAGGTGGCAAAGGGAACCTTTTGCTCCTCGGAGCATCCCAATACATCAAATATCTTGGTGATCTGCTTTATCCACGTCTCCGTCTTAAGTGGTTTTGGCTCTCCCAAAAACTTCGGTGGTCCCAGCTCCTTGAACTGCTTAGCGGTGACCATCCGAGAGTTGCCAGTGTTTCCACCTGCATTTTGAACAGGAGTTTCTCTCGCCTGATGTTGCATGAATTGCATAAAGCCTCTAAACATCCCATCGTTCATCATCTGATCGGTGTTGTTGTTTACCTGAGGATTATTGTCTTCTTGTTGCACATTATCCTGGGTATTGATCGTTGATGACTCAACGGTCTCATGTGTTTCATTGCTTATCTCAACATTTTCATATGTCATTTTCAAACACTGCCACAAAATAAGGGTTAATTGACATGTCACATATTATCCCTATACTCTGATCGACCAATTAAATACCAAATAAACTTAGGTAGGTCATACTAGAAAAGGAATTTCTCGTCTCTCCCCTCCTAGTTCTTGTCTCACATTTCAGCCGGGGATCATATTCCTAAGCTTTGATACCAACTGTGACCCGCATCCAAGACTTGGATAGCACCTCACAATGATACCTATCAACTTTCCACCGTTACTCATGGCATCCCCTATGGAAAGTCTGGCTTCGGTGCATCCCACGACTTGGAAGTCACCATATAAAGGCTCGGGGCTCTTTTCTATGGCTTTGATACCAACTGTGACGCCCCCAAAATAGGTATACATCACCCATCTTGAGTTTCCAAATACATGGTACAGAAATCAAATACAAACTTCTTTAATACAACTGTCGTGTAAAAATACGATAAAACATAGCTGAGTTTTTACATGAATATTGTCTTCTAGATAGTATTCAAACTCAAATTAAATCCTCATTACATTTATTATCACACTAAATAGTGAGGACTGCTAAAACAACCATCTCGGACCATCACTCTGTTCCCCGACTAGTCCCGACTACGTTCTCATTTCTTGAAGAGAACAATGAAAGCAAAAGGGTGAGTTCAACTAGCCCAGTAAGAAATATTATGACTAAGATAATGCAGAATAAATTATCATTAGTCTTCAACAGTGTTAAACTGATAAAATATAATAAACATCAAGTTTAAGCTCAAGAATCTTACAAGCAATCCATTAGAAGAGTCAAGTAGAGCATGATATCTACTATCTTCTATGATTTAAAAAGTTTTTCATCAATTTTATCGCTGAGACTCATCTTAATAAATAAACCACATCATCGAATCATCCATGTACTATGGGCCAAGGATATTCATGTAATCATCAATGGTCATGATTATACCAAATAATCCCTGGTCATAATCATACCAATAACAACTGTCCATCAATGCACTACAGGCCAATGAGGACTTTTACCACATCATTTGTAACATTACGAGTCACGATTATACCGAATGATCCATGGTCATAATCATACCAATCAACAGTCCATCTATGCACGTAAGCCAAAGATGACTTTCATCACAATATAAGCATGAGGATGATGACAATGATATAAGCATTAATCAAACGAAATCAAGGATAAATTTTAAAGACTCTAAATTTATCCAGAGTTTAAAAATATCCAAATTGTCAACATGATACTGCTTTGTGGAGTAAAATTCAAGAATAATATTCATATATCAAAAATAATTTGGACAAAAAAGAAATATATTTTTTGGGTGAATAGTTCCCCGTAAATAGTACCCTGTGAATAGTACTTCGGGAGTAGTACCTAGTGAATAGTACCCCGGCATGAAAAGTGCCCCAAATACCCGAGTAAATAATATTCGAGTGAATAGTAATCGGGTGAATAGTAACCCATGAATAATAACTCGTGAATAGTACTCCGACATGAAAAGTGACTCGAATACCCGAGTGAACAATATTTGAGTGGATATTAACCCATAAATAGTAACTCATGAATATTATTCCGGTATGAAAAGATCAATAATTATCAAGAAAGCTCATAATAAAATTTTCATGAAAAGATACTAGATGAAGTGCAAATATCAAGGATATTCTACTAATTTCACGGAGTATAGAAGCAATACATTAACAGAATGAGTTTAGAATTAAGAATATGAAACGAAATAATATTACTCATATACTACAGAGTATGGAAGAAAATATTATTTCTACGAATACTGAAAAATATAGTATCCCTTACCTCAGAAAAGAGACTGGATACTGGAATAGTGAGGTAGCATACTTCTCTTATTCTTTCTCTCTATAGCTTCTCTCTCTATAATTTCTCTTGTGAGTCTTAGTGAATTGGTGAGAATGGAAGAAGAATGAGCTTCTATTTATAGGAAAATATAGTTTCGATAATTGCACGTTTTGGGGCTCGAAATATTACAGTATAATACCTTCATCTTTTTCTTCATTTTAAATTTAGTCCTGCAAGTATTATCAAACTTGCACCACCTCCCCTAATAGTACATCATGTGAATCAATAGTACATTCATGTGAATCAATAGTAATATACATGTGAAAAAAAAAATTACAGTATAGTACCTTCATCTATACCTCCATTTTTAATTTAGTCATGCAAGTATTATCAATCTTGCACCACCTCCCCTAATAGTACATGCATGTGAATCAATAGTACACACATGTGAACAAATAGTTATAAGCATGTGAATTAATAGCAATTAATTGCTCATTTATCCGATTAATTACCCGATTAGTCAATATAACCTCTAGAAATCAATTATTATCGAAATAGATGTCGATTTCCACTAACACTAATAATCCCAACACAATGGAAATATCAATTTCATCTTTAATCAACACGAACTTATTCATCATTAATATTATAACTCACAATATTTAACAACCAGATCATTCCCAGGAAAGAGGGGGCTTTCCGATAAGGATTTATCCCTATTGGTGCGAAATTAGGTGACCAAACCTCTCCTCGACAGAACTTTCTAGACATCGTCAATATTATAAATAATAATATGAATAACTTTGTCGTCTCATTTATTGATTTAATAATAATAAATATTATGCAGATAATACTGTGACAATAATTGAATCAATAATATGGGAGATATTATGCAACAATTACTATAGCAATAATTGAGTATAACTGAGTGACTTCTCATGTAAGCATCAATAATAAATACCGTGTGCTACTATGCAACCACGCGTATTACTGTACTTTTACTACTATGTAGTTTAACAGTTTAACGGTAAATCTTTCGCCTTTATTTTTATAAAAAGATAATTCTATCGTTTTTTAACTACGATAATACTTTCATTGTGGGGTCCACCAATGATTGTACCGTCGTACGAATATTCCATGTTAAAACGAATATTCCCCGACCAATCGAATATTCCTTGATATAACGAATATTTTATATCAACTTGCTTACTTTGCAAAATTTTCAAATACCACCCTTAACTTTAACCTTTATCAATTTAACCATTTACTAAATAGAATAATAATTATAAGAAAATTGAATACTTTCATTTCATAAAATTCGGGATCTCACAATCTCCCCTCCTTATAAAATTTTGCCCTCGAAATTTATGTATGTACCTGGTATGTCGAAGAGATGATGATACCTCATCAGATTCTAACTCTTGAGGTATAACCTTTTGAGTATTGCTATGATTATCAGAAGATAAGTTAAACAATCCGAGCTTATGTGTTTGTTGCTTGGAATAGTCTAATTCTCTAATTCTTAATGCTACTATTATATTAAATCTAGAGAGCTTGTTCTAGGTTATATAATGGTTAGAATCTTGTGAAGAGCTTGTTTCATTGAGTGACAATCTAAGGGGAGTTTAGGGTAGCAGAGCTTGTTGTTACCTCGGACTATTAGTTTCGTTGAAGGGTAAATAATATTACACTATTAATCTATTGTGGTAAAAAGGTGATACTGAACTGAAGAACGGAAGCTTTTTATTCATTGTTTATTCTTATTAGTTTATTCTTTTTAATTTAGTTAATTAATTCAAAATCTCCTTTTCCTTAGAAATCATAGGATAAATATAAAATAAATCACTCTATGTGGGATTGATCCTTACATATTACTGTGCTAATTGTTTGAATTTGTAAAGTGAAAGTGAGGTTAATTTAGGAGTGGAAACAACAGCTCCCACCTTGTTTGGTTTAACTTTATTAAACACCTTCTAATTTATTTTAATAATCTTTTTATCCTATAGTACCCATGTCACACATTACCCAATTAATTTATAATTTTTATTTAGCCAACACAATATTTAATTAGCTAATATAATAATAATTTTGGTTAACAAATCATTCATCCTCTAACTTAATTATTTAATTAAATTAGAATATTTTCATTCCATTAGTGTAATAACATACGCATAGATTATAAAATCATTTAATCGATATTATCATACATAAATAAATTATTTCATCAAATATCATTTTACTCCATAAATATTCCCACTAAAATATTTATTTTATTCGATAAATATTTTAACTATTTACGAAATTCTCAATCGTATTATATTAACATATTACATTTATATGTAATATAATATCTTCTCATTTTACTAAAACGACTATATTTACATTAATTCACTATTTTAATTAAGTGAATTACTCACATTATTTATGAAATTTAATTCATAACAACCCCATTGCCAATAAGGCATAATAATCAAATTATATTATCTCATAATATAATTTTTAACTTAATTAAATTAACTAATATTATTTAGTTAATTTTTTTTTTTTAACAAATTCATTTAATTTCCTTGATAGTTAAATTAACTATTTAACCTCTTTTTTTCCAATATATGAATATATATTTCTCATCTATACTCGCATTTAATCTTTTCACACCAAATTAAATATTTCAACATATAAAATATATATATATATATATATATATACTCAAACTCAAAACATCTCGTAATAAAAAATTTATTTATTCAATTCTTATTTTAATAATTTCTAAAAATTCGAGTTGTCACAAATGCAAAGCATGGTAGCATTGGCAATGGCGAGCAAGGGAACGACGAAGCTGATTTTCATACACCAGAGCAACATCGTCTTCCACCCCTGTCTGATGATCCTCCTCCTACTAGCTAGTTTATAGTTCATTTGTATAGTTTTTATTCATTAATTAAATTGTAGAACATTTGTACATATTGTAAAAAAAATTAGTTTAGTTTAGTCTATACGAGTTTTGTACATCATATTGTATAATTTATTTGTCATTAGCGTATATTTGTAATTCTCGATAAGTTAGTTCATATTTGTAATTGTTAGCTTAGTGTATGCACACGTTTTATGAGATAAAATAGGTTTTTGTAGTTATGTTGAATGTAAAATATAGTAGTGTATGTGTTACTGGGATAAAGCATGTTACAAGTACAAAAATGGGGTTTAAAAACCTAAAAATTATTATAAAAGATTACTAAAATCAAGAGAACAAAGATGATTAGAGAAAAGAGAGTATTCTCATAATATTTTGTATATCACTCAATCACTTTACAATGCTCTTATTTATAGAAATAAGAACATCAATACTAGGAGGTTACAAAACTCAAAGGACATGAGTTTCAAAAATCAATAGACATGGGAGTTTCAAAATTATTATATACAAAGATAGGGAGGATGAATCTAGACATCCATTATAATTTTATAACACTCCCCCTTGGATGTCTATTGTATAGGCATACGCATTGAAAGTTGCCTCATTAAAAACCTTACTAGGAAAAACCCAATGGGAAAAAACTTTGGTTAAGGAAAAAAGAGTGCATCGCGTATTAGCTTCCCCTCATGAAGGTATCCTTAAGTCCTTCAGCTATCGCATTCCAATATTGTGACGCAATCCTTCAAACGTTGCAGTTGATAATGCTTTGGTGAAGAAATCTGCTTGATTATCTTTTGAGCGAATTTGCTGAACATCAATGTTACCACACTTTTTAAGGTCATGTGTGAAAAAGAATTTTGGTGAGATGTGTTTTGTTCTATCTCCTTTGATGTAACCTCCTTTTAATTGAGCTATACATACAACATTGTCTTCATACAGAATGGTTGTAGTTCCTTTGCTGGAGGATAAACCACATGTTTCATGAATATGTTGAGTCATTGATCTCAACCATACATATTCTCGACTTGCTTCATGGATTGCAAGTATTTCAGCATGATTAGATGAAGTGGAAACTAATGTTTGCTTTGTAGATCTCCAAGATATAGCAGTATCACCACACATAAAGAGATAACCTGTTTGAGATCGACCTTTATGTGGATCAGATAGATATCCTGCATCAGCATATCCAACTAATTTATGATTATCATTATTTGAATAAAATAAGCCCATATCCATAGTTTCTCGTAGGCAACGAAAAATATGTTTAACCCCATTCCAATGTCTCCGGGTAGGAGAAGAACTATATCTTGCTAACAAATTCACATAAAATACTATATCAGGTCGTGTATTATTAACAAGATACATTAACGCACCAATTGCACTGTGGTATGGTACTTCAGGACCAAGTAATTCTTCATTATCCTCACGAGGTCTAAAAGGGTCCTTTTTCACATCAAGTGATCTAACAACCATTGGGGTACTCAATGGATGAGCTTTATCCATATAAAATCTTTTAAGGACCTTCTCTATGTATGTTGACTGATGAATGAGAATTCCATCTGCTAAATGCTCGATCTGCAGGCCGAGGCAAAATTTTGTTTATCCTAAACCTTTAATCTCAAATTCTTTCTTTAAATAATTCATTGTCTTTGGAATCTCTCCTTGAGTTCCAATAATATTTAAATCATCAACATACACAGCAATAATAGTAAAACCAGATTCTAACTTTTTTATAAAAACATATGGGCATATAGTGTTATTATTATACCCTTCTTTCAATAAATATTCACTAAGACAATTGTACCACATGCGTCTTAATTGCTTTAACCCATATAGGGACCTTTGCAACTTGATTGAGTAAACTTTTCGGGGATTTGAATTATATGCTTCAGGCATTTTAAATCCTTCAAGGATTTTCATATAAAAATCATTATTAATTGGCCCATATAAATAGGTTGTAATAACATCCATTAGACACATATCTAGTTTTTCATGAGTTGCTAGGCTAATAAGATACTGAAATGTAATTGCATCTACCATAGGAGAATATGTTTCATCGTAATCAATGTCAGGTCTTTGTGAAAACCTTTGTGCCACAAGTCGTGCCTTATATCTTACAATTTCATTTTTCTCATTTCTTTTTCGTACAAAGACCCATTTGTATCCAACTGGCTTTACTTCTTCGGGTGTTTGGACTACAGGTCCAAAAACTTCACGTTTTGCAAGTGAATTTAATTCTGCATGTATTATTTCTTTCCATTTTAGCCAATTATTTCCGTGTCTACATTCTTCGACAGAATTAGGCTCAAAATCCTCGTTTTCATTAATAATATCAAGTGATATATTATATAAAAAATTGTTGTCAATAATTATCTCACTTCGGTTCCATCTTTTCTTTGTAGAGACATAACTTATCGAGATTTTATCATTTTTATTGTTTTCAGGTACCTGAACCTCTTCTGAGGTTTTAGCTATGTCTATATCCTCATGAATATTTTCCTCCTCAATAATGTCCACTTGTTTATTTACTTATTTTCTTTTCTGAGGATTTTTGTCTTTCGAACCGATTGGTCTACCACGCTTCTGGCGTGCTTTAAACTCATTTGTTACAATTTTTGGGGATTGTCCTATTGGGACTTTAATCCGAGCCGGAGCATTTACAACTGGTATATTAGATTTAGTTACTCCTTTTGAGTCAGTGAATGCATTCGGTAGTTGATCTGCTATATCTTGCAAACGAAGTATCTTTTGAACTTCTTATTCACATTGTTTTGTACGAGGATCAAAATTCAATAATGACAATACTTTCCATGTAATATCTTTATCCAGCTGTTTAATTTCTCCCCCTAATGCTGAGAACATAGTCTCATCAAAATGACAGTTAGAAAATCGTGCCGTAAATAAATCACCTATTAAGGGTTCAAGATATTTAATTATTGATGGGGACTCAAACCCAATATATATTCCCAGCCTCCTTTGAGGACCCATCTTTGTACGTTGTGGAGGATAAATTGGAACATATACCGCACAACCAAATATTCCTAGATGGGAAATATTTTGCTCATTGTGATGCCCCCAAAATAGGTATATATCACCCATTCTGAGTCGCCAAAT